>OAMR01000002.1:2702367-2714872 GCA_900205405.1 Echinochloa crus-galli
TGTTGAGGTCAAAGACTTGAGTGCACATGCTCTCGCACCCTTGCTCCTATCAGAGACTAATTTTGTCCGAGTTGGGTAATCGCGGCCTGGCACCCAACCACTACATTAATGGCTATAATAACGCAAATCCTGTCATTTTCCTGATGCAAGTTGCACACCATTGACTCCAACTGGTCTTCTCCCAATTTTTTCTTTTTTTTCTTAAGTTTAATCCAAGGATTTGGTATGCAGGTCACCTATTGGATGGGCTGAGATGACAGATTCATTCTATTTCATAGGACATAGGAGATGAAGTATATCTACCTGTATCTTGACCCGTTCCAAATGAATATGATGCTTTCTTCCCTACATTACATACCAACCAATATGACCTATTGCAACACAACCAGAGCCTCTGACCTTGCAGAAGATGAGCAACTAAGAGAATTTCAGGGACACCCCAAGAAACTGTCCAAGCATGGGGCTTTCTCCATGGCTTGTCTTCTTGTTCAGTGTTCTTGTGCAGGCTTCTGCAATCTTGGCCGATACGGATTCGCGAGACTGTATGTTTCTGTTCTTCCCCCAGAATTTGTGATTTCACTGGTAATTTTTCACATACAATTGATCTTCTTGTCCGTCTGTGCAGCTTCTGGCCTCACTGCGATTGCTGCTAACTGGAACGTTATGCCATCAAACTGGAATGGCAATGACCCGTGCGGAGACAATTGGATCGGGATAAATTGCACGGGGAACCGTGTCACTTCACTGTTAGTATCTTTATGTTTTGCGAGTTTGTGTATAGCATCAGCATAACAGAAATATAAGCTCACGTTTTCTATTTCTTCTAGTTATCATATCTAGATCAATAACGGTTGCTCATATGTTGTTCTCCTTTGCTGGATGCTTTGCAGAAGACTATCAAGTTTTGGACTTGTGGGGACTCTTTCAGGGGACATTCAGTCTTTGTCGGAACTTGTATACTTGTACGCAATTTACTCTAACAGAAACTAAATTGGCGGTTTCACCAAAGTTTATTTAAAAATTCCTCTTTCAGGCCTAATTTCCTAATATGCATATAATGTGGAAAATTTCGTATGATGCAAGAAAATGAGGTAACTGTTCGTTTTTTGCTTCAGGGACTTATCCTACAACAAGGACTTGAGTGGCCCTCTACCTTCAACCATTGGATCCTTGAGTAACCTCCAAAACTTGTGGGTAGCCAAACTTATAGGATTTCAGTTGGATCACTTCTTTCAGAATTGCAGTGCATAGATATATTCTCTTTCTCATTTCGCTGCAGAATTCTTGTTGGTTGCAGCTTCTCTGGTGAAATACCAAAAGAGTTAGGGCAGTTGTCAAACCTCATATTCTTGTAAGGAGCTGATAACTCATACTTTTGGTTTCTAACTAGTCATATGCAAGGATATATTTTCAGTTTCCATCTTGAAAGCATTTTCCATAGTCTTATAAGAATATTTGCATGGAGTATGTAATGTTCAGTGTGCTTTATTTTATTGATACTGTTGTATTATTACTGGATTCTGGCGATTGACAAGATGGTTAATGCTCTGTAGTTGACTTGTTCGATAATGAAATTACCATCTATACTACTTTCCAGCCTATACCTTGACGTCAGTATAACATAATTATCCACTGCCATTATGATAAAAAAAATAAGGTAGTATTCATTGAACTCTATGCCTGCAGATCATTGAACTCCAATAAGTTCAGTGGCTCCATCCCGCCATCACTAGGCAACCTCTCAAAGCTATACTGGTTTGATCTGGCGGACAATAAGCTCACTGGAACACTTCCCATATTTGACGGTACAAGTCCTGGGTTGGATAATCTAACAAGTACAAAACACTTGTAAGTTTATCTCCCAAACTATATTCCTTAATATCTGGAGATTTTGGAGTTGTAGTTTGATGATCATTTTGTCGCAGCCACTTCGGGATCAATCAGCTCTCAGGCCCCATTCCAAGCCAGATTTTCTCTTCACATATGAAACTAATACATCTGTAAGAATTACCCAAAATCTCAATTCATGACTTAGTTTTATTTTTAAGCTCAGACAGTGGTTGGTTTGTTTCATGCTTCAAGGCTTCTTGACAACAACAATTTCTCTGGAAGCATCCCCCCAACAT
The DNA here is from genome assembly GCA_900205405.1 of Echinochloa crus-galli. NCBI lineage: Eukaryota > Viridiplantae > Streptophyta > Magnoliopsida > Poales > Poaceae > Echinochloa > Echinochloa crus-galli. Next base: position 2,704,494 of record OAMR01000002.1, read on the forward strand.
TAGGGCTTCTTAGCACATTAGAAGTTCTGTAAGTAAAGTACATCTTTTAGGTATCATTAACTACTGAGAAGAGAATGGTAGAGATATATTAGTAATTATGCCTGATCGGCACAGGCGTTTCGACAACAACCCCCTACTGGGTGGGCCAGTTCCTAGCAACATCAACAACCTCACGAAGCTTGCAGAACTGTGAGTGTGTTATGTACTTATTATGTGTGCATGCTCTTGGTCAGTTCTACAATACAGTACTAGGAAGCTTACTACAGTATTATGCCCTTTTTTTCACATTAGCCACCTAGAAAACAGCAAGCTGACTGGTCCGCTACCAGATCTCACAGGAATGAGTGCACTCAGCTTTGTGTAAGTGATGTGCCCACATTTCCCTTTCTGAATTCAATACATGGGTATCCAACTTCTGAATCTTTTGCAACCTTGTTATAGGGATATGAGCAACAGCAGCTTCAATGCATCTAATGCTCCTTCCTGGTTCACTACGTTGCCATCTTTGACCTCATTGTAAGCCTGTCTTCTCTTCTTATACCTCTAATGCTACTTCGTTTGCAGGACAACTTTTTTTTTCCTGAATTTTCATTGAATGCAGATTCCTTGAAAATCTGCAAATTGGCGGGCAGCTACCACAAGCTCTCTTCAGCCTTCCTGCTCTTCAGACATTGTGAGTGATTACATCAGTATGATCAATCCTAACAAATCCTATGCTACCAAAACTGCCTAATACTTCCAGATCCTCACATATACTCTACCAGAATGTAACAGCCAGTCATCAATTAGATAAGGTCACAATTTACAACACAGTGAAGTCAACAGCGTGATCGAGACAAGAATGTACAAACTGATATGATAAAAAATTTAAGGTTCACTTCACTGATACTTCCTGACAACCGCAGGAGGCTCCGGGGCAACAATTTCAACGGCACGCTAACTATTGGGTCAGATTTCAGTACTGTGCTCCAGTTAATCGATTTGCAGAACAACAAGATCTCAGCGATCACTGTTGGGGGATCACAGTACAGCAAGACACTCATGTAAGACATACATTGCCTTGTAACTCTAGTAGTCTAGTGTGCTCTGAACTCTGATCTTGTTCACTGCTGACTTCCACTCTCTTTTGACACCATAGACTTGTCGGGAATCCGATCTGCGTCCCGAGTAGCAACGAGAAATACTGCATGGCACCAGGAAAATCTAATCCGACAGCGGCGCCGTACTTTACTGCCAAGAACTGCTCGGCGTTGCCAACCACATGCCTCTCAAACCAGATGCTGAGCCCAACCTGCATGTGTGCCGTGCCATACAAAGGCACCCTGTTCTTCAGATCGCCATCGTTTTCCGACTTGAGCAGTCCCTCAAACTTTGTCCCACTGGAGCAGGACATGAAGACCAAATTCGCCAAATTGAGCCTCCCAGTGGACTCGATCGCCATCCATGATCCTTCCTTCGACTCAAACAACAACTTGCAGATGAGCCTTGAGCTGTTCCCAAGTGGCAAGACTCAGTTCAGTGAGCAGGACATTTCTAATATTGGGTTTGTGCTCAGCAACCAGACATACAAACCGATCGCCATGTACGGCCCGTACTATTTCATTGGGCAGCAGTACCCGTTTTCCAATGGTAAGATCACTCGGTCCATTCAGAAAATGCTCTTCAGAATTCAGATAGCACATCACATATACATATACTTCCTGGTATATATGGTTACAGTTACACCAGAAGCTCAACATTTTCCTTAACGTGTCTAGACTTGTCAGTACCACCGAAATCGAAGAGTACGAACAACTTACCGATTATAATCGGCGCGGCGGCTGGCGGTGCAGTTCTTGTTGCAGCACTTGTTTCCCTAATCGTATGCATCGTCAGAAGGAAGAGAACACCCAAGAGGACCGAAGACAGGAGCCAGTCTTTTGGTCAGTACATACTGAATGTCTCCAACACCATCATGTCAAAATTAATTTCTCTGTCGTCATATATATGTTGGTTGCATTGGTTGCTGACCGAGGCAGCTGCTCGATCGATCGATCTGCGCAGTTTCCTGGGACATGAAGAGCACCAGTGCGAGCACTATCCCGCAGCTCCGCGGCGCCCGGACGTTCGGCTTCGACGAGCTGAGGAAGATCACCAACAACTTCTCCGAGGCGAACGACATCGGCAACGGCGGCTACGGGAAGGTGTACAGGGGCACGCTGCCGAGCGGGCAGCTGGTGGCGGTGAAGCGGTCGGAGCAGGGGTCGCTGCAGGGGAGCCTGGAGTTCCGGACGGAGATCGAGCTGCTGTCCCGGGTGCACCACAAGAACGTGGTCAGCCTGGTGGGCTTCTGCCTGGAGCAGGAGGAGCAGATCCTCGTCTACGAGTACGTCCCCAACGGCACCCTCAAGGAGAGCCTCACGGGCAAGTCCGGCGTGCGGCTGGACTGGCGGCGCCGGCTCCGCGTGGTGCTCGGCGCCGCCAAGGGCATCGCCTACCTCCACGAGCTCGCCGACCCGCCCATCGTCCACCGCGACATCAAGTCCAGCAACGTCCTCCTCGACGAGCGCCTCAACGCCAAGGTCTCCGACTTTGGCCTCTCCAAGCCCCTCGGCGAGGACGGCAGGGGCCAAGTCACCACCCAAGTCAAGGGCACAATGGTGAGTCATTATTTATCTTCCTCCGAACTTCCTTGCATATCTAAGCCTGTTGTTCTGGCGGGTGGCTGATGCACTGTTGACTGATGGCTGATAAGTTAAGCGAACATAGATATGTATATATAAATATACTTATATAATAAATATGCTATATTTGCAGGGCTACTTGGATCCAGAGTACTACATGACGCAGCAGCTGACGGACAAGAGCGACGTGTACAGCTTCGGGGTGCTGATGCTGGAGGTGGCGACGGCGAAGAAGCCGCTGGAGCGGGGGCGGTACATCGTGAGGGAGGTGAAGGCGGCGGTGGACCGGAGCAAGGACCTGTACGGGCTGCACGAGCTGCTGGACCCGGCGCTGGGCGCGTCGCCGGCGGCGCTGGCCGGGCTGGAGCAGTACGTGGACCTGGCGCTGCGCTGCGTCGAGGAGGCCGGCGCCGACCGGCCGCCCATGGGCGAGGTGGTCGGCGAGATCGAGCGGATGGTGAAGATGGCCGGCGGCGGCGGCGGCCCGGGGAACGAGTCGGCGTCCGAGTCCATGAGCTACGCCAGCCGGACGCCGCGCCACCCGTACGGCGGCGACAGCCCCTTCGACTACAGCGGCGGCGGGATGCCGTCCACCAGGGTGGAGCCCAAGTGAAGGAAGGAATATGTAGTTGCGCGCGCGCATCAATATAATGCACGGCCGCATATATAGTTACGTTGTTGAATTCATGTACAAAGGGGTACTTAATTAGTTAATTGCAGTGCTGTGTAGATTTTGGTTAAGATACGTGTGTGTGCCTTTGGATTAAGAACAGATTGCTTGCTTGTTAGCTAGGAGAGTGCTAGCTAACTTGGTGTTAATTTCAGGTTTGGCATATGTAGAAGATTGTTTTTGGACAAATGTTTGCAAAGAATGATCTTTATTGCCCTGTTTGATTGCTACCTTGAGCATTTATTTAACTTATTGCTGACCTGTCCCCTGAAAATACTGCAAGTTCAGTAAACTGTCATGCCTGATGAGTTCTGAATTGTACTAGTAACTCTGAAGAACCGCAGGGCTGTCAATGGCTTCAATGTTGTCTGATCCACGCCGTGTTGTATGTTGCTGATGAACAGAATTGCAAATGAATATACCAAAAGAACTAGAGTGTTACAGCAGATATCAGAAATTCCAATGAATCTGCGTTATTTCTGTATTGTAACCTAAATTTGTCTGACGTTTGAAAAGAGAAAAAAAGTTTACAGGTTGATCCGAACTGAAGTTGCTTACAGGTCGATCCAACGTGTTGAGTGATCAGAACATCCAGTCGGCTCATCCTCCAATCAATCACAGATTCATAGGTTCCAATCATCTTAGAAGGGTTACTGAAGAGTCAAGCCTATGCCAGTGATTGCTAATCTCATAGCATGATAAATCATTTTTTTTTGCGAAAGATAGCATGATAAATCATTGACTTATTAATTATCTGATACGTGCCGAGTAATTACGTCACATCATTTTATAAAGCGCCATAATCCTCTCGGATGCTGTAGACAATATCTGTGGAGAAATTCATATGAGAAACCATGTTTGTGTACAAGATGTTGAATATGAATTCTTTGAACCAAACACAAAAGAATTCATAAGCAATCCATCTCATTTGAATACCTTTTTTCTGCCCAATAAGAATTCGACAGCGCCCATTTATCTGAACAAGATCCAGAATGTATGGGGCCGATCTACGCCACTTATCAATCAAATCGGCAGTTGGGAATCTATCCTTTCGCTTCCACTTGGTAGAAATAGCTGGTAGAGTGGTAGTGAAGTTTGGCCAATGAGACTTGTTGGCATTATCTCCCATGAGCTTCTTGGGGAGAAATGATTAGTGGAGAAGACTGTTACAAGTGTACATGGTTTCAACAAGTTTATTGAATTGTTCGACCATAATGATGTAATTTTTTTGTGTGCTTTTGGCATACGATTACCAGAAACGGGATCTTCGCCTTATCCGCCCTGTTCGTTTGGCTGGTGGCTGGTGGCTGGCGCTGGTTTTTGCTGAGAGAAAAACACTGCTGGCTGGTTGGTGGCTGGTGGCTGGCGCTGGTTTTCGCTGAAAGAAAAACACTGTTGGCTCGCTGGAAACAATCCAAACGAACAGGGCGGTCGTCTTTCTGGTTTGTAAAGGTGGAATATTTGTAAGAGGCAGCCATACCATTGCTTGGAACACAGGGACTTGCAGAGTACTTCATAGAAAATAGTCCAGTTTCTAAAGCAATTTTGGAGAAAATCACAAGTTTGAAATGGTCCAATAAAACCGAAGAAAAAGAGAAGAGTTTTGACTGCTTGATGTGACGGAGCATACTATTGTTGTGTTTCTTGATGGGACGCTAACGCCGCGGCATGTTTGTTTAGCTGGTGGCTGATGGGTGGTGCTGATTTCTGCTGAGAGAAAAATACCGCGCGCTGGCTGGTTGGTGGCTGGTGCTGATTTCTACTTAGAGAAAAATACTGTTGGCTGATGGCTGATAAGCCAAACTAACAGGCCGGACGTTTGTCTCCCCTCGTACTACGTAGGTGTACCTCTTACACTACCTAATTACATATTGATGCACGTACATAGGGCATGTACAAATTAAGTCGTACAACAAAAAGATAACATATAGCTTGACTAATACAATTATAGTACTGTATTTTACATGATAAAACAATATGGGTGTTTTGAGTCACTGAAAATAATCCATTGATCGCGTTCATGCACCACCTTATACATACCATACATACCACAAAGATAAACTTACAATACATAATTTGGTTGAGGCCAATATAAAGTGAATCAAATGCAGAAAAGTAAAGTGTGGGTGTGGTACTCTGCTCGGCCTAATCCATGTTTCAGAAAAAAAAAACATATGCATACTATTCAACATTCATGCTGCCTTACACGGTTACACCACAAACATGATCTACACAATGAATACTTTGATCAAATCAATAGAACATGGATGAATTCAATAAAATGCCGTATGCTTTTCCATCTAATTAAATCTTTGTTTCAGTTAAAGAAGACAAAATTTTCATTTCCTTGGCTCAGTTTATGCCCATATACTATACATACACAGAAAGAAAAAAAAAAGAAGCCGGATCCGGAACAAAAAGAATTGCAGGTTGACAGTACATAATTAATTACAAGCTAAGTAGGAGGACGCCATGGTCCTGACGTCCGACGGCACGAAGGTGGCCAGCGCGGCGAGGAGCAGGAGCAGGCACACGGGCACCAGCAACAGCAATGGCGGCGGGGGCGGCAGCGGCGGCAGGACCAGCGGCAGCACGATGAGCGAGACGGCGACGCAGGCCAGCACCACGAACGCCTCCGCGCTGAGCCCGCCGGCCGCCGCCGGCGCGTTCTGGCGCTGTCGTGCTTTCGCCGCCGCCGCCGCCGCGGCGCTCTGCTGCCGCCTCGGGTGCTGCTGTCCTCCGGCGAGATGGTCCGTCGCTTCCATCGCCATGAGCGACGCAGCAACCAGCATGTAATGCAATGCGCGCAATGATATAGCAGAAGGGGTTTGTTTGTTCTCAAGATCAAGAGTGATGATAAAATCTGAGCTTGGTTGTTGCCGAGATGCCAATCTTCTGACTTCTGAGAATGATTTCTTGGCTCTCTGAAATTCGCAGCAACAATATATATCTGCTCATCAACATGGAAAAAGAAGAAGACATCAAGAACTAGTCAACATAACCGATCAGGACTTATGATGAACACACAAAGATAGCAAAGGTCACCTCCGATCTTGAGACTGTGCGCGCCGCCGCCGCCGACTTCTCTTCTCCCCTTTCTCTGTTGATTTCCCGGCCAGGCGGTCGACGACTAGATCTCCGGATTAATACGGGCAAGAACACAAGCGGAGAACGGCAACCCGCCGGAATTCCCAAAAGGCGCCAGCCAAGGACGGAGAGGACGGATATATTTGACCAGGAAAAAAAGAAAGAAAAAGCAGAGCGCTGGAATAACCACACAACACAGCAGCAGAAAGTTGTGCAAGAACGAGATGAGATGAGCAGCACAACACAACACAGATCGAGCAGGCGATGAGATGAGCAGGCAAGAATGGGCGGCGCTTTTAGCGATGTGGGGGCGCGGGAATCGATATCGAACGAGGGGAGATTGATATGATTTGCCGCCGTTTTTATCTGTGGACTCGGGACGCCGGTTTTGAAAAACCTTGGAGTGGTGTGGTGTGGAGAGCTGTAGCGTAGCGGCTGGGGTGGACAGGTGCGCTGCATCTGCATCTGCATCCAGGAGAGGTGACCAAGTGGAAGCCTTCCTACTTGTAAGCCACATGACATCTAGGTTTGGTTTGCCTGCCCATAGTAATAGTATGAGCCGGGGAAGCTCCAGCTGAAATGAGCTCAAATGTCCTTATGCAGCCATGCAGGTCTCTGGTTTTGTATGTACAACGAATTTTATGACAAAAAAACTTCAGGAATCCAGTGAAAAGCTCACCAATGTTGTGTGGGAGAAATCCGATGAATACTAGATACCAACACGACTTGGTGCTTGTTTTTTTTTAAAAAAAAGCAAATGGGATGCTATATTTTTTCTTTTTGTTATTTAAGGATCAACAACCTGGCCATGAAACAAAAAATGCAGAGAAATACTTTGGAAACTGAAAAGTGAGCTCACCTAGACAAGGAGGGTCATGTTTGAAGATAATTTCGTTGCTAGATTTGCTACATATGATAGACACTTAGAGAGAATTCTTGCATATAAAGATGGGCTAGTCATCACGCTGGAATTTCTGTCGATGCTGCGAAAATTCTTTCCACCGGTTGAAGTGTCCAAGAGACAAGATATTCTTCCAATGCACTTTTGGAAACATAAAAAGCTATGGTGGAATGAGGAGGCAAGATGCAGCATTGCTAGGTTCTCAAGGTTCCTCCCCCTTTGCAACACCTTCATGTGTTCTCCATGGGTTTTATTCGTCTGGTTTTGGTTGTCATACCACTACCACTTTTTTCCTACTATTGTCCTGATATCCTAGCAAACATTTCCATATAGTATTCTAAATGCACATAGGCCAATTCGGGGATTGTTCTTGATACCGAGACATTTAGTTTTTAAGTCTTTGTTATTTTTTGGATGAACTTGGTACTTATACAAACTTTAAAATGAAATGTGATGGATTTACTTTTCTTTAATAGAAACCAAATATGGAGAAACCTAGAAAAATCGGCCCAAATTCAAATAATTTTCTTGCTAGGTTTCGCTGGTTCGCCAAGATTTTGGACATATAAGCTGGTTATCATGCTGAAAATTCTCATCACAAGTTTAAGTGTTCCTGTGAATAAATATTCTTCCAAATCACTTTTGGAAAAAAAAGGGAAAGATCATTAGGTGCTGAAGGTTCCGCCTCCTTTGCTGCAACTTTCTATGCTATCCATGGGTTGATTTATTCAGCTGGTCTAAGCTACTCTCACACCCTTATCCTAGTGTTTTATGCTATAAGTAGTATGGGCAATTTTTCTATGAAATCTTGTGGCACAACCGGGAATATATTTGCATACTCGACCTTCGTCCCAAAACGAGTGAACTTCTCACTTTTCAAGAACCAATTTTAAATTTGACCAAATCTAAAAAATACTAACACATTTCTGACACAAAATAAATATATTAGATTAGTCATGAAATATATTTTCATGGTAAACCTATTTGAAGATATAAATATTGATACTATTTTCTATAAACATAGACAAAATTTAATTTATTTGGCTTCTTAGAAAGCTAGAAGTGCATTCTTTTTGCCTCAAAACACAACCTCATATATTATAATTCTATAGAAGTGGACCAATTTTAAAAATGCTATACACCGTGTTTCGAGATTTTTATTATAGTTCTATAGAAAATTCCTCTATTTTTCCCTTATCCCAAATAGGGAGTTAACTTTATTGGACTCCTGATATGGATAGAGCCGTTAGAATTAGTATGCTATGTCTTTGTGTGATTCGACGTTAAAAAAATGAGTTTTACATTGAGTGAGTGGCACAGGTATTTCAATGCATGCACCTGCTGGATCATGAGTCCCTTGTTCATGTCGTGCCCACGAATCTGAAGCCTTTATGTCTGCAGCAGCCTGCAGCAGGAGGCCATGCATCAATTTGCCACCGTCCTCGTTTTGACCTGTGTTGGCGCTTGCATTGACACTGTACCAGCCTGCAAGCTCGCCACCGTCGTCCAATGCAACCTCGTGATTCACGTGTATGCACGCGCGAAGATCATTTTTCCCACAAGGTACGCGATTTATAGTTCTCTTCTCTAGTTCGATCTCTGTATGTGTGCCATGAAAACCGGCTGACGAAGTGGGTCCGCCGTCGGTCGACATGGTGAACCGCGTGAACAACAACACTCATGCAGCACCAGCAGTCGGGGCTAAACCTCTGGATTTTACACAACGCAGTTTTCTGGATGGACTTTCTTATCTTTGTGTGGGCCTGGTATAGGGTGAATATGGAATTAGCTCATCAGTTAAATTTAGTGGACATTAGTTTCATAATAACTTGTGCTGATGCAATTATACCCTCTATTGCCACCTACCATTAGCAAATACATTGTTGCGGTAACATTTGGACCGCGGGTGTATCAATTTACCAATTTATTGTTGGAACATTTTGCAAGTTGTTAGGTCAATTTATACCCACCAATTGAGTCACTTCATTAAATCTAGCATTTTACAGGTTGTTGGATCAATCTATACTCATCCGCCAAATTATTATATGACGGTTGCAATTTACCTCTAGCTGTAAAAAACAAAAAAAATACGACAGCGCTACCACACCGGCTAATCCTTTAATGACATTTTATTTGACGTTGAAGCTGTCGGTGGGGTGACAACCTATGCATCCAAATTCCAACTCACCCTTAACATACTGAATATTTCATATGCATGATTTGTCGGTACATGCGAGCGAGATTTCTTTCCTATTTCAGTCATTGACCTTCACAAGGATGAGCTGTCTATGCTCGACGATACAGTGACACTAGTACTTCAATTACGTGTGTTTGTACAAAGAATAAAGGTTGTCAACCCCTTGCTAGATTCTCTGTATCTAAGCCGGCCTGCTAGATTGCCTGTATCAGAGCTGAAGGGTCAAAACCGTACACTTATATGAAATACATTGACGTCTGCAGTCAGCTGCTCCCTTCTCCTTCTCTTTGATTGAACGGCCGGAAATAATATAGTATCTTTCCATATTCCTTCTGCGATATATCTGTATGACATAGGAAATTGCTCTAATGTTGCAGAGGTATCTTTCAACACAAATTTTTCCAATTTACCATTTCGTTATATATGCTGGCTGATCTTGGGAGCCGGTCATGGCAGCCCTCAGGCAGCGTCTCGCGCCGGCGCTGCCTCGTGGAGCCGGGCGGCACGGGCGTGGAGGAGGCGGGCCGGTGCGGGCAGCGCACGGAGCCGACCGGCGGCGCGGGAGGTCCTCCCAGCGCGCGGAGAACCGGCGTGGGCGGCGCACGGAGACGGCCGGCGGTGCGCGAGGACGCCGGGCGAGCAGATCCGGCGACGTGCAGTGGTGGGCACACGGGACGGCCCGTGGCATGGGGGCGGCGCTTGGTCGCCGGTGCGGCCGACGGTGGATCTGGCGCGATGGATTCGGTCCTGGTGTTGGAAGGGCTAGCTCCAGACTTTGCAACTACATCTGGTGATGACATCTTCAATTTTGCCTTTCCTTTTCATATAGATCAAGAGACATGAGTCACCTTGGCTTCATTC
>OAMR01000002.1:2734242-2793004 GCA_900205405.1 Echinochloa crus-galli
AGATAAAGGCTTACAATCTCGGTTATAAAGTGCACAACCCGATGTTGGCATCTTCCTCTCTTTGCTGTTGAAAAAGCATGAGGTGTACATAATGATATAAATAGTAATACCCCGCCTTCTAGCGACATGAAGTTGCAAGAACATGCTAACAAGTTGTTAGTAATATTCTGAGAATTTTTCTACCATGTTAGTGTGGAAAACGATTGTAGGTTCCCGAAGAATTTCATATCTTGTCTTAGTTAGGACTGTATTTGCTCATGTAGCATATAATTCTCAGAATCACACAAAGTCACCGAATAGACTTGGGGAGAATCACTGAACAATAACTTAATTTACTATTAAGTATAAGCGTAAGCCAAATGGTAAAGGTAAGTCCCTAATGGACAAGTTGTTTGGGCGGCTTTGTATCAAAGCTATTTTGGACATCGCCCTATCAATATCTACTGTTGATCTGCCAGAAGTAAGATCAACAGGAAGAAGATTATAAATCCCACATCACTGCAGAGCTTGAAGCCAAATTGGGCGCTGAAAAGCCATGAAAACCTTATTTATAAGGTTGCTAGTGATTATAATTTGTAGACCTTGAGATTGCCCGTTGCATTCTTTTATCTTTTTCAAGTCTTATGATGATTTATACATATGAGAGTAGCATATATTATTTTGAGCTAGTCCCAGAAGGATCTTGGTCAACTTTTTGCTCTTGCCAAGCAATCATCAGCCTTTGCTTAGTCGAAAACTTTGCACTATAATAATATTTCCAATATAATATGAATTCTTGGCCTTGTCTGTTCTATTCTAAAAGCTTCTCTTTTTGCTGAACAATGAAGAGATTGAAATTATGCTTGATAGAACAATGGTATATAATATGAGGAGAAAATTTGCCTTGTTGGCAGTTTGTACCACATATAAATAGCTTGGGAATCTTTTGATCGACAAGTGTTAGCATCAACCACCTAAAGTTGTGATTGTGTTATGAGTTTGTACAGAATACATATCAGCCACTTGTTTTTATTAGTTGTACCGTGCACTTGAAGATGCAAGTAGTACTCCAACATATCGATCGAAAGTCCAATCTTGCCTTGCAATACATTTTGGCTCATTCCCTTGCCTGTACTTAGGCTATTGCTAAATGTGGTCAAAGCTCTCTATCAAAATAACTATACCGATAAATGTTACACATAATGGTTGATGCCTAATTTAATAATGGTATGAGTAATTGGGTAAACCATGGGAAATAAAAAAATGAGTAAGACTATATAACTCTGCATACAAATGCTTGGCAGCATCGGCCTGATGCCGTGCACTTTCCCTTTAAAAATTTCTATTCACAAAATTGTGCTACATATGACAATTGAAATCCTGAAGATTGCATGAGTATTAGGTAGCAATAGTAATTTCACAGAATTACAACCACTATTATGTGTCTCACTTGAAGTTGAGCATAATCCTTTAAGTAGAAGGAAATAAATGCAGTATTCATGCTACTGTATTAATCTAAGTCCGAGCTCACTGCATATGAAGATATAAATTTAAAACCCCCATCTTTTTAATGTGCATAAGATTTCCTAAACAAATCACCACCAGAGCATACATTGGTCACTACCAGAAGTGGCCGGGGATTTTGTTAGAATGCTTTCAGAAATATCTCGGCATTAGGGGAGATAAATACCCATCTTGGATAATGCCTTGATATTTATATAGACAAAATGCACAAAAACCAAACTGAACCTGTTGTTTAGTGTATACTCCTTTATATATGGAGTTTGCCAGAAAATCATTTGATTCATTGAGGAGTAACCATAGTGGTTTAAATGCATAGTAAATGCTTCTACCTGAAGTAGATGTGGATATACCCGGGATTAATATCATATCCACATTTGACTTATCGGTACGATCTACTTATGCGGGGACGCCTGCAAATGTGATCCAACACCCTTAGTCAAAGCATATGCTCTTGATGAAAATTTACATTGTATGTGAAAATTCTCCTTTAATGAACTCACCCTGCTGGTGATTTACCTCATGAAGAGGCACATCCTGAAGATGAAATTCCTAGCGATGCGCGCAATATCATAGTGCTAGGAATACGGAACAACAATGGATCTTTTGTTTTTAGGAAATGACGAAGATGCTAATTCAATATTGTGGGAAACAAAAGTGTCGACACCTGTCTTGCCTCTCTAATTGCAATGATTCTCCTAGAGAGAACCCGGATCCGGAATAAGTCCTAGGCACGAGTGCTTGAAGCTCTCTTATCGGGTTAAATGAAAAATGTAATTGAGGCTGAACCAAATATCGCAAAGTGAAAGTTCTGAGCCTGAAGTTCGGACAATTGTGTGTCATTTTTGATATAATAGGTGGTGAAAGCGATGGTTCAAATGGTCTTCGAATGGACCAATTCCCATGTGTGTTGTATAAACACAGTTCCGTTATGTAATATATCTGGCAAAGGCATGAATAAAAAATATGCAGTTAATAGGATTCTGAAAATCCATCGTGAGATCCCAGTAGGACTCATAATTTTGAATTTGTGAATAAGCAACAGTTAAATCTCATACCAATATTACTCTGTGTAGAGAGAATACCTCCCTGTTGAGAGAGAATCCTCCCTGTTGAGAGGATATTTCCCTGAAGGAATTTTGTTAAAGAAATAAAAACTAGTCTGAGTTGAACACCAAAATTTATAATTTATATAGGAGTACAAAGACCCATATAAGACTCGAGAAAGTATGAAAGGAGGAACCAAAGATCAGAACATCGCCATATTTTTCATATGTGCATTTAAGAAGTACGTTTGAGTGTACTGATGTATTTTCCACCAGAAGATTTGGAATGACGGTATCCTCTAATACCTTGAAGGTAGAAACCCAGAAGGTATGGTGTTTCTGTCAATTATATCCCCATTGCGCCAGTATGACAGACTGAAAATGTGTATATGATCGGGTAAGATCATTGAAGGACTATGGATGGTCTCTGATGGACCTTTACCCTTTTGTTACGTTGTTTATAGCTGCAATTGATTAAATCTTGGATAAATTTATTGTCTTATACATTGTGGCTTATGATAGAGATGGAAATATGACACCCCAATTTTCTTTCTCGTTATTCTAGAAGAATAATGCATATCTTGAAGAATATGTTAGAATAAAGGCTTCAACAGATGTTGTCGCCAGGGGGAGCCAATGCTTAGTATTGATCTTAATTTATGAGACATTGAGTGTCCTAAAGTGTGCCTTGAAGGCATCAATTTGATCTAAAGGCTCTAATCTACATCTTCTCACGCCTTCTTCTTGGATTGGGATTGGGAAAACCGGATCAGGGACCGATTCTTAACAAAATGAACCCGAGTTTTTTTTTTCAGGAGCAGGTCGGTTTAGGAATTTCCTGTCGGATGAGGTTGGGCTTGCTTTTGTCAAAGTTTTCTCCCCCTCCTGTTTCATGCCACAATTGTAGGCCCAATCCTAGCCCTGTAACGGAACAGCCCAAAAACCATGGCCCAATTGCCCAAACCCCTTGTCAATTTATCATCGGCGTCCGCTCAATATCATGCAACTGAACAGCAGTAGTCAAGCACTCAAGCTACATGTCAATGTGGCCTTCAATAATGAATTTCAATCCTGTAGGTAGCTCGTGTTTAATTAACCAAAGCTGCAAAACAAGTAAGAATTGCCGTGAAGGCGTGAGCATTGGTGTATTAAAATCAATCTAATGATAATATTCACAGAAAAACTCAAGAAGCCTTCAAGTTTCTAATGTGTTAAAAAAAAGCCTTCAAGTTTCTAATGATAAGGTACGCAGTTGCAGTCTATTTGTAGTTCTTTCTTGAAAATATGCAAATATCAATTTATTAGAGTTGAGCAGCGACAGTCTGATAATAGCTGTTGCTCGTATCGTATGATTCCGGATGTGGTTGCATTACTAGGTCGATTACTCTTCGATTCAACATGGATGATGGATCACTGCAGTTTTAGTACGAGTAGAACAGCACTAAATGCTCGATAGATGATTTGCGAGGCCCACACGATCCATGAGCAGTGGTAGAGATCGAGCACCGGTAGACGATCACGTCACATGGAACTCGTGGTTTCCATCTCTGTCAAGGGTCCTACGGTAAAATGGTTAGGATATTATCCTTGTGATGGGCACGATGGAATCGAATCTGCTGTCTCTGTCGGATCCGGCCCGCGGGCTCCGGGCTCGGCCATCGGGCCCGCGGCGGTCGGCGTGGGCTTGAATTGCGGCTCGGCGGGGCGTTGAAGATACGGTGGCTTTGCAGCAGTCCGGTGCACGCGACGCAACGGTGGCTTTGTTGGTTGGGTTACGGAACGGCCTTGCCGAATGGTCATGGAGGCCCATCCCAACGAGACACAAAATATCGGCCGCTTCCGTCTTCAATCATCGAGGGAATCGCAATCAGCAGCAGCAGCAGTTGCTGCTGTACCCAAGCAATCTCCTTCTCCCACCTTGCTACTACTCCTACTAGTATAAATAAAATAGCATAGGCTGAGAGGAAGAGGAGGCCGCGGGGAAGGAGGAGGAGCAGCGGCAAGCAAGCTAGCAAGGCACGCATCCAGGATCCCAAGCTCCCATCTCACCTCTTTCGAATCGATCCGATCAATTCCTTCCGCTTCCTCTGATCCCATCTCTCTCTCCCTTATGCAGGACTGCTGCAGGGAGAGGATCGACGAGGACAAGATGGGCGGCGGCACACCGCAGCGGCAGCAGCTGCTGCTGCTCTTCTTCTTCCTCCTATCTGCCGTCGCCCCGCAGGTCCGAGCCTCTTCCTTGCTCCCCTTCCTCCGCGGGAGTCTAGCTAATTAATTCATCGTTGTTTCTGGCAATATAATTATACTACTGCACAACACCAACTAAGTACCGTTAGAGAATAGAGACTCCATCCATCTGTGTTTCTGACACAGATCTGCTTCACCAATTGACGATGATAGTGTAGTTGATCCAGTACTGAGACACCAAACCGTACTTCCATTCAAATTATAAAGACCTGAACTCGCTGCAGCCAGCAAGTGAGCAAGACAAGACAGAGTTTTATCTACTTAGGCAACTTCTCATCGACTTATGGACGTGCAGGTAGTCAGAGCGGTGAAACCAATGCCAAATTCCATTCTCGAGCTCCAGGAGCGGGAAAATTCCATAGGGATCATCCAGGTCATCCGGTTACCCTAATTCTACCTCCTCCCCTTGAATGAATCCACCTCATCTTCTCTTATAGAGTTATATATAGCTGCTCACGGTGTTGCCTGGCGCAGAAGGACATTATAGAGACGGTCAACAACCATCCTGATGCTGGGTGGACGGCTGCGCAGAATCCTTACTTCGCAAACTATACCGTAAGCGAAATCACATCCGTAAAGCATTAATTGTTCCCCTGCTGCTTCTTGTTGACCTTGGAACCATCCGCTGTTTCTGCAGGTTGCGCAATTCAAGCATATCCTTGGAGTGAAGCCCACGCCACGGGGTGTGCTGGCTGGTGTTCCTGCCAAAACTTATTCGAGATCTCTGAAACTTCCAAAGGAGTTCGATGCCAGATCTCAGTGGTCTCATTGCACCACAATTGGGAACATACTTGGTAAGTTTATTCGGTTAACTCACAGCTAGCTCCCTTCCCTTTCAGCCTGAGATCGATTTTAGTTCCCTGATGAATGTACTGACACACTTCATTTCGTCTTTATTAATTTGCAAATCCTGTATGATAATGGTCTTCATGACATGAGCAGATCAAGTAAGTTTATCGCAATAACTTATAAACTATTAAAACCCTTACGGAATTATGCAAGATGCTCAAGATTTTTCTTCTTTTTGGTCTTTGGCGGATGGTGACAGGGTCATTGTGGCTCTTGTTGGGCATTTGGTGCCGTGGAGTGCCTTCAGGATCGTTTTTGCATTCATATGAACATGGTAATTGAATATAAGGGACATGCATATTCTCTTATACTGTTTTTAAACTGTCTTTCTCGGTCCTTTTCTCACATGAATAAGCTATTCCTTCTTTTCCTTCCAGAACATTTCACTGTCAGTCAATGACCTACTGGCATGCTGCGGTTTTATGTGCGGTGATGGTTGTGATGGAGGATATCCTATCATGGCATGGCGCTACTTTGTTCAAAACGGTGTTGTTACAGATGAGGTATTAGCTTACTTCTACTTTCTAAAACTCGACTGCCTCTATGTTCCAGCAGTAATCCTACTGTTTTGGAAAAAAAAATTCTTCACTAGCAGTAGGAACCTGACAGAGTTTATGGAGACTGGATGGTACATCAACTACTAACTCAAGTTTTGAATAATTATTGAGTGAATGTATGTGTATGTATCATTGATCCAATCATGCAAAAATATTGTAGCATTTGTTTTTCCTCAAACTATTATACCATAAAAAATTGTGCTGTGTTTACCTTTTTTCTCCGAAAATATGGAGGTGGTAGTATAAGCAGATTGTAATCATCCATTTTCTATGCTTAATTGTAAAATTTTCGCAACATGGTAGAGAGTAGAGAGACAGCATATTGTTCTTTTTTGTGGAGTCCAGGTTAGGTACTCCATTTAGAGTTAAAAAATGTAGGGTACATTTGATTTGTTGTTAGCTTAGTTCAGATGGGCAAGGTCACCAGTTCCAGCATCATGATTGCCTTGGTGATTCATTTGGTTTTTTCCATAAACAAAACTACCTTTTGGGGCAAAGTTTTTCGGCTATCTGTTTGGTTATGTGGCGAGGCTGCATTGCCAGTGGACAATGTGACAGTTAGTTGCAGATAATAGAGTTAGTGGCAGTTTTTCGATGTTTTTCTGCGCCAGCACGATCTTGCCCACAGAGGAGAACAGAATCGGCTCTCCCTCAAAACCAAGATCTTCCTTACCCAACGAAGCAAACTAGCCCTTGAAAGCAAGATTTAATCAAACCTAGCAAGGCTAGAACAGTTCAAGCTGGACATCCAATGATTCCATTTTGTATTCATAGCATAGCACACAATGTGAAATGGTGAATGATCAGGAAACTTTCAGCCTGGTATGCACAGAGATGACCAACAGCTACACTCTTTTGCAGTGCGATCCATATTTCGATCAGGTCGGTTGCAAACATCCTGGATGCGAACCTGCTTATCCTACACCAGTGTGTGAAAAGAAATGCAAGGTGCAGAACCAAGTTTGGGAGGAAAAGAAGCATTTCAGTGTCGATGCTTATAGAATAAACTCTGATCCACACGACATAATGTCAGAGGTCTACAAAAATGGCCCTGTAGAAGTTGCCTTCACAGTTTATGAGGTAATCTTCAGTTGCTTTGTCTCATGTTTCCCTACCAAGGCTGTCAACAAATTTTGGGTGGTAGTAGTTATCAGAGGAAATACAAAATCTTAGAAAGGCTATTTTATCCAAATAAAAGCTAACAAAGGACAGGGCAAAAGCAGAGCAAGGGAAGAGATTAAAAAACAAATAGATGAATCGAGTATAGACAGTACTATGCTTAGAGATCATTCTTAGTATTTGAAAATATATCATCAGAGTGAAAAGTGGTTTAGCGTCACTTTTATTTTTCTAATTTGAGTATGCAAAAATCTCTCAAGGACTTTGCCCACTACAAATCTGGAGTATACAAGCACATTACTGGTGGCGTGATGGGTGGCCATGCCGTCAAGTTGATTGGATGGGGAACCAGTGATACTGGAGAGGACTACTGGGTATGTTGTTTAATCTCCATATTTTTGTGTGCATTGTCAAATGATGAAGCTGAGTCCCTAAGTTGTTTTGTTTCATCCTATCTGCCTTTTCAGCTTCTTGCAAATCAGTGGAACAGAGGCTGGGGTGATGTAAGTTTGTTACAACTACAACTTAACAAAATAATCCTTTGAAATGCAGCAGCAAAATGTATTGAATGGTTGGTAATGCTCTGCAGGATGGGTACTTCAAGATCATACGGGGAACAAACGAATGTGGCATCGAAGAAGACGTTGTTGCAGGAATGCCATCCACAAAGAATACGGTCAGAAACTATGGCGGTTCATTTGGAACAGCTGTAGTTTGATCACTGTCCTTGGCCTGAAACATTATCGGAATTAGCTACGTATTTGTATATCTCATGAAACAATTAGTAAAGTAGCCTTGATATGGTGTATGTATTTTGTACACCAGCACGGTGTATGTATTTTGTACACCAGCACGTTGGCAGGTTGCTGAGATGGCAACTCGCATCCTGTCATGAAACAAATTGGAATAATGTTCTAATATTTATCATATATATGACAGTCATGGCCTATTCCAACAAAGTGGGTTTGAATTTGTTCTGTGTTGGTCGGCAAACCATAGGAGTAACTCTGATCTCTGTAATCTGTTCATTTTACAATATTCTAAGAGAAGGGTGAAGAGAATCATTTGTAGCAAATGCGCCAGGATTCAGTCACGTGTGCCCATCTGTGTGACAGAAAGAGGCCTGCTGTGCGGCATAAATGTCGTCAGCTTGGTTTACATACCAATATATTGCACATACAAGATTACAACCGCCTGCCTGCTACATGACATTGCAATGGATGGTTGGTTTATCAGCAAGCAGGGGAAGAGGAATCGAATGGATCAAATCAAGGAAATCTCATTACCGTGTTAGGGCTAACTAAGAAGCCAGCTTACACCCATCTTTGTTGCTGGTATCCTTGGGCATTTGGTGTTAGGTCTCCCAAAGCCCAAAATGAAATATGCTTCCAGAGCGATGGAAACGGCAAGCCCCAATTTGAAAGAATAAACGACTAATTGGATCAAATTAATTTTCAGTTTGCATGATATTTGACAAAACCAATATTACACTACAACTCTTTTACAACCGTAATGGCACAGATGGTGATTCCAATTTGATTTGAGAAATTAAAAGGTCCAAGACACTTGACCTATAAAGAAAACGTGATAAAAACACGGGATCCATCATCCCTGGACAATCCGAGATCGCTAATGTGATACCTACGCAACTTCAACTCTAATTATCACCACCGAGAGGATTCAGCAATACATCACTCTTGTGCATAACGTGATTGCTGAGATATCTATGTGCAAATTTAATCCTGCTCTAGAAGGACTCAAGTCTCATACTAGTAGTCTTCCGAAGGGACAAAGAAGGCATCAAAACAGTCAAAGTGCAGAGGCTACTAGGTCGTCGGGTATGTATGGAGGTATGGGAGGCAGCAGCGTGAACCCCCGCGTCAAGGGGTCGCACATCCAGAGGACGCGGCCGTCGCTGGCATCGCACTGAGACCAGGAGGCCTGTTGGCGGGGAGGGAGTTGTCTGTATTGGTGGGCGAAGTCGGCGTCGCGGGCGAGGGCGTAGGCGGCGAGCGCGTTGGGGTGGGGCACTTCGGCGGGCAGGAAGCCCAATGGGTTGACAATGCCGAGGAGGACCGGCGAGTGGAGGGAGCGGTAGCGGCGTAGGAACGAGGCGGCGGCGGATCTCCTCGACGGCGGCGGATGAGGTCGCGGGGAGTGGCGACGCGGCCACGCCGATCTCCTCGACGAGGTGGTCGGTGAGTGCCGGCGGCGGCCGGGCTCCGGGGACCGCAAGGACCTGCCCCATGGCCCGCCGGCGAGCCACCCGCCGCTGGCGAAATGGATCTAGGTTTTGGTCTGGTTGGGAGTGAGTGTGCGAGGCCGCGAGTGCGAGTGTCGGAATGGAAGTGGAAAGCGTTGACGGAAGCGAGGACTTGAGCGAAATGGCGTGGCCGCGTCGCCGCGTCCGCGTGGCTTGGCTGGCGGGCCGCATGAGTGTTGGGCCTGTGTCCGTCCGCGGCCTGACCCATATACTGTTGGGCCTCGTCAGCCCACCGACTTCCGCGTTTGTTCCATGAAAATGGAATGGGCGCATGGGCCGGAGCGGCCGGATTATTGGCTGGACCATGTGGATGGGCTGAGCCTGTGTCCGTCCGGCCCATGGTTTCCCATTAGCCAGCCAACGGAGCTCGACAGGGATTTGTCCCGTTCGTTCCCCGTCGTTATCGTCCTCCGCTCCGGCTCCACTCGCTCGCTCCTCCGCCTCTCCGCTCCGAGCTCGCATCTCAGTCCTTCCGATCTCTCTTCTCTCGGGTTCGTGCTCCTCCTCCCTCTACCTCTCCCTCTCCCTGAACTAGTTCCTTTTGCATTGGGGAAATCTTCGCCTTTTGCCCCCGTGATTCTGCCGCATTTCTTTCACGACTTTTTGGACCTAAGAAGAGGGTTGTCCCCGCGCAGGGAGCAAGAAAGCTGGGATGGAGGCTCCGCCCGTCGCGCTGTTCGACAGTCTCAAGGTGCGCATTGCGGGTGCCTTTTCTGTATTTCTCACCGTCGACCTGGTTGCGGCATTTCGTCGATCGCGCTGCGTGCTCTTGCGGATTCAGAATTATCTTTGCCCCTCTGTTCCCTGGCAAATACGTTGTAGCGACGCTCGTTGCTTTGCTGGCATGAATCGTGGTGGGATCCTCTCTGTCCTTTCCCTCTGGTTAAGATTGCTAGTCTTGGAGCTGGTAGGCTGGTAGCACCCAATCTAGTCTGCTTAAAACTTTAAAAGGAATCCTGGCCTTGAGCAGTGCCCTTGTGCCTGTCATAGTTTCTTTGCTTTGATACAGACTAAAACTAGTGTAACCATATTTCAGGCACCGTGTTTGTTTCTTAGTTTTCCAATTGTGAAAGTGAGATACTTGTAACTAGTGTAATCATGTTTGGAGTGCCATGCTGTTTCTATGCAAAGAATTGAACCATGACTGTTTTGCAACAGTCTGCCAAACCATTCTTCTTGCTAGCCGGGCCCAATGTTATTGAATCGGAAGAGCATGTCCTGAAGATGGCCAAGCACATTAAAGGCATCACAGCCAAGTGAGCAAATTAAGTGTCATGTTTCTTTTTCTGAATTTTTTTAGGCTAAATTCATACTTGCCCTTTTGCTGTTTGCTGTCCATGACAGGCTTGGGATCCCACTTGTGTTCAAGTCCAGCTTTGATAAAGCAAATCGTACGTCATCAAAATCTTTCCGTGGTCCTGGTCTGGAAGAAGGCCTAAAGGTATGACTAGTAAATATGTGAAAATCAGGCGATTCTTGTTTACATAACATTGCTGTTTAGCACAATGTGCATGCAGTAAATACATGTAAATTCATGTCCAATCATAGTTTCTCTTATGTTACACTAGTTCAGTTTTATTCGAAAATATTAGATGATAATTGTGATCGGCTTGCTTTTGGTATTAACTATTATCTGGATGTATGGGAAGTAGCTAGACAATTAGCACTACCTGCTGCTATACCTAGTGGTGTATCGTTATTTTTGCCTAGCTGAGGTTCCAGGAGAAATAGCAACAGTTAGCCGTATCTTTGGATTTGTTCAGGAGCCACTAATCTTTGTTCTATCAGGTGTTCTATGTCTGAGTGATGTGTATATACTTATTTGTTCAGATAAAACTTTCCATGTGCAATATTGTGTTGATAGTATATTGTTTTACAATTTTATCTTTTGGTCAGATACTTGAAAAGGTGAAAGCAACATATGATCTTCCAATAGTCACTGATGTGCATGAAAGCCACCAGGTATCCATTTGCAGATTCTGCTGTGTTACTTCCCTATTTGACAAAATTCTACCGCAAATCTTTACATGGTCTATGAATTATGTTTCATTCATACTGTGAATAAAAATGCTCTTTTGTTCTACTTGTTCTTTGCATTTCAGTAGCAGTAAGACATGTCTGAAATTTTTCTTCTTTCCTTTCATTCCAAACTCAGTGTGAAGCTGTTGGAAGAGTTGCTGACATTATACAGATTCCAGCTTTCCTCTGTCGCCAGGTAAACTTGAGCGAAGGGATTTTCTATTGCAAACTACAGTACTTTCTTATATTTAAGCATGACTCTGCATATTATGCCACATTCTGCATGCCTAATGAAACATAGTACTATGGTAACAGACTGATCTTCTAGTAGCTGCTGCTAAGACTGGAAAAATCATCAACATCAAGAAAGGACAATTCTGTGCGCCTTCTGTAAGTTGCATTACTATAGTTGAAAACTTGAAATTTTGAATACTTGCACTGTTGGCTACTTGCTAATTTACTAGTTGAATTATTAGCCTAAAGATGATAATGTGTTGTTTAATGTCAGACAAAGTCATAAACGTTCCATAATTCTCATAGTCCTATGTTGGACAATGCAATCTGCAGAAGTTTCTTAATGTGATTGTTATGAATGAGATAGAATATTGAAGAAAGCGGAAGCTATTTCCTCTTACCTCGAAATTTCGTTTACTTGAGAAGCTGGTTGCTCGCATTACTTCGGCAAGCCAAAAAGAAATTTTTAAATGTGATCAAGTAGATTATCAGTTTCGTTTTCAGTCTGTCACCATCTGCTCTGTGATATTCCACTTACGTATCTTTTTGCTGAGTGCTATACTGTTATATGTTTCTTCAGAATTCAGATAACTTTTCTTTTAAGATAAAACTTTCCCCATCCCAGCCAAAAGATTTGAGCATATATTTTGTCCAATACTTTTTTAGGAAGAATAATTATCCCAATATCTGTATATCTGTTGTCTTCATATTACTATATTGTTTTTGTGTGTGTGTGTTGGGGGGGGGGGGGGGGGGGGGCTGCTCCTGGTTAAGCTGATGTATTTTACCAGATCCACTCGTGCTATAATTGAATGACGCATATGCTTGTTAAAGTAAACCTGTACATTTCCAGGTTATGGCCAACTCTGCAGAGAAAATAAGACTGGCTGGAAATCCAAATGTGATGGTCTGTGAGCGTGGTACCATGTTTGGTTACAGTTAAGGCATCTTTTGGCTCTTTCTTTTCTGTTTAAATTGCCCGTCCCCACTTAAACATCAAAAGAAAAAGCATATAACCATGGATATGGTTCAACGTACATACTAGGATATGCTACTCTTTCTGGACACAATCACGTTGTAGGCTTGTAGCATGATCATGAACTGATGGTTGCGAAGGAGCATTAGAGGGATTGCTTCTTGAAAGATGTGATGCCATTGCGTCATCATTTCATGAAGAGTTAGATTGGGGTTGCCTGCCGATAATCTGCCAGCAACAAAGTAATCTTTACAATTACTTATAGTTCTCCTTCTGTCTTTAGGTCTTGAGGAGAAGCAAATAAAGTTCCACAGCAGCACACCAACTATTATTGCATGCCTAATATTATCACTATGTTCATTATTAGTTGCTTCTTCATTGCTCCATGAATACTGAATATTTTTAGCATTGAACACACAGATGATCTAATTGTTGACCCAAGGAACCTTGAGTGGCTGAGGGAAGCTAACTGCCCAGTTGTAAGTATTGTAACCTTATACTTGCTCATAACGTCATAATCCACCTTCTGCTTAGACCCATCCATCTTAATTCTGTTTAACACTTCCATCTAGCTTATCGATATTTGTGGCATTTGACAGGTCTCTTAGATGCAATTTGATCATTATAGTGGGACTGATGACTATTTAGAGGCAGTATAATTGCTTTAGCATTCAGCCTTTTTTCTCCTGATGTGTTGCACATGTTTTGATGTGGCAGAGATGCTCTTGTGTTGTAAAAAAAACGAATTTATGTTGCTTAGGGTATGCAAGACAAAAAAAAACCTTAATATTGAGCTTTTTCTACTTTTCACCAGAACTAATTGTATATCTGTATGATGCTTTGGTAAAGTTTTTTTAAAAAAAAAATGTTATATGACTGATTTGCGGTTTCTGATTTTTTGTGGTTCATATTCATATTTTCGTTTTATTTGTAGTTATACCTTTCAATATTGCACTATGTGCTAGCTACCAACAACTATGGTGCAGTTTATAAACGGGTTGATGGACTGATGTGCATTTCAGGTAGCTGATATAACACATGCTCTACAACAACCAGCTGGAAGAAAGGTATCTTTACCACTGGCAATGTGCCTATGCTGGTTTAAGCAACCTAGGTTCAGACCAGCTATCAGATGTAAAATTCAGAACTGTAGCTCATAATGAACTATTGTTGTTTTGGCGGGTGTTTGCTTCTGTTAAATTGGGGCATGTTGTGTTCTATTTTGTAAGCTTGATGGTGGAGGTGTTGCTAGCGGGGGCTTCCGAGAACTAATACCATGCATCGCAAGGACTTCTGTTGCTGTTGGTGTCGATGGTATTTTCATGGAGGTAAAACAGAAAGGAGTACAAAGAAATGGAGCTGTCATGCTCAACATCGAATGAAAATATCTGAATAAAATCTATTTTATTGCATAATCCTACAGGTACATGATGATCCCTTGAATGCGCCATGTGACGGCCCAACTCAATGGGTATAATCCAGTTCATCCATTCAATCTTGTCACCTTAGGTAGCATTGTTATGATGTTTATCGGATAACCGCATGCTATTTGTTCGCACTTTTTTCTTTTTATCAGCCATTGCGCAATTTGGAGGAGCTATTGGAGGAATTGATAGCAATCGCTGTGAGTTACCAAGGGAAAGACGCCGTTCAAGATTGATCTCACTCCGTTCCAGGAATGATCTGGTTTGGTCGATAGAAAGCACAATGCCACTGTCTAGTTTCAACGGGGTGGTTTTCTTGTTGCTGTACTTGTTACGGTTTCAAGGATAGCTGCCATCGATGATTGTTATCACTGAACTACTGAGTTGAAACGAATGTTGTTGGTTTGTGCTATTTCACCAGCTGTACCATGTTATTGGACAAAGTGACAAACAATATCATCCAAAATAAATGCAATTGCTAGCTGATTACCAGCTTTCTGCTTCTATCTATCCAGATGATATATTAACAAATTCTCTCTCTAGGCAGTCAAAATGGAAGATAATCGTGTGTAAACTAGAAGAGGTGCATAGAAAACAATGGATCAGTTTACGTCCGGTAATGCCCGAAATTTGCACAATATTAACAATGAAGCAGTTTTGGAGTTCATCAGCGCTCCAGATACATGCACCAAAATGGACACCAGCACTCCACAAGCTGCATTTTCTACTGCGCTAGCCTTCCCTACTCCCTAATAGCTTGAATTACTGCTTTGATCGTCTACTCCTTTTCCTCGTTGGCACTTGACGTTCCTCAGATACAGAGAGCTGCTGCTTCTTGAAAGCCTTGACCATGTTGTAGACCTGAAACGACGCTCACATATTAATCTTTTATTGTATTGGGGGAGATTTCACATTGTAAATACTACAGTTGCAATTACCTTCCGAATACCAGCTGTTAATCCCATGGACTCCACTGAGGACTCGTTGACGAATTTCAGCTTTGTGCTATCCTCCTCTTTGTATAGTTGATCCACACCATCTACAGAATGTAGTTAGCAAGCCATAAGGTAAAGTAACACACAAAAAAAACATAACTTGTTCTTTTGTGATGAAAAACCAACAACTGCTACCTTTGAGAGTAATAATCATTAGTTCCACATACATCGTCAGCCGAATGTGGGAGAAAACATGGACATGCTCACCAACATCCTCCCGGAGGATCACATTGGATTTCCGTTTGACATCGATGCTCAACAACTTCATCAAATACTTGTCCATTGCTTTCCTCCTGTTGAGCGAGTCAGTCTTCCCTTCATCGACAAGGACTAGTGGGAACTCCCAGAGCCCTGCAAGCAGGCCCTCCTCTGGTCTTTTGATCAGCAGAAAGAGATCATCCTTTCCCTTTGTGTCTATTGCCTCTTGCACAATCTGAACGATGCAAACAGCAGCGAAATCACTCCGTGGTTTGGCCTTTGGGACCACTCGTGGGTAGTCTGTAACTTGGACTGATGGACTCTCCTGGGAAAGTGCAAGCGCTTGGCAGTGGCTAGAGACCGGACATTCAGAGCAACCAGGCTTTGTCTTGCTACATAATGTTGCTCCTAATTCCATCATTGCTTGGTTGAAGTCTCCTGGTCTCAAAGGATCAACAAGCTGACCTGCATGCTCCCTACAATGAAAAATATACATTGTGCATATTCTGAGATTGGTGAAAAACTTCCCAACTCAGAATTGGATTTTACAGCAAAACAATGTGGTTATGTAAGAATCACGATTCACTCCACTATGGATAAATTTGCACTAAGGTTAAAATACAAATCAAGATTGTAAATTGGGACCAAATATGTGCATTTTCATTTCAAATGATGATACAGAACAATGCACAGTATTTGTTCAGTGCAAAAAATAAATGGTAGGACATATTACAATCCATGGTGATATTTTACTGCAAAAAATCCAATTGTATTAAATATTCGAGAACTAATACCATGCATCGCAAGGACTTCTGTTGCTGTTGGTGTCGATGGTATTTTCATGGAGGTAAAACAGCTAGGAGTCCAAAGAAATGGAGCAAGCTATGTTGTTTCTTTGAACACAATCTGCTGTCACGCTCACAATCGAATGAAAATATCTGAATTAAATCTATTTTATTGCATAATCCTACAGGTACATGATGATCCCTTGAATGCACCATGTGACGGCCCAACTCAATGGGTATAATCCAGTTCATCCATTCAATCTTTTCACCTTAGGTAGCATTATTAATGATGTTTATCAGATAACCACATGCTATTTGTTTGCACTTTTTTCTTTTTATCAGCCATTGCGCAATTTGGAGGAGCTATTGGAGGAATTGATAGCAATCGCTGTGAGTTACCAAGGGAAAGACGCCGTTCAAGATTGATCTCACTCCGTTCCAGGAATGATCTGGTTTGGTCGATAGAAAGCACAATGCCATTGTCTAGTTTCAACGGGGTGGTTTTCTTGTTGCTGTACTTGTTACGTTTCGAGGATAGCTGCCATCAATGACTGTTATCACTGAACTACTGAGTTGAAACGAATGTTGTTGGTTTGTGCTATTTCATCAGCTGTACCATGTTATTGGACAAATAATATCATCCAAAATAAATGCAATTGCTAGCTGATTACCAGCTTTCTGCTTCTATCTATCCAGATGATATATTAACAAGTTCTCTCTCACTCTCTAGGCAGTCAAAATGGAAAAGAATCATGTGTAAACTAAACAGGGTGCATAGAAAACAATGGATCAGTTTACGTCCAGTAATACCGGGAATTTGCACAATATTAACAATGAAGCAGTTTTGGAGTTCATCAGCGCTCCGGATACATGCACCAAAATAGACACCAGCACTCCACAAGCTGCATTTTCTACTGCGCTAGCCTTCCCTACTCCCTAATAGCTTGAATTACTGCTTTGATCGTCTACTCCTTTTCCTCGTTGGCACTTGACGTTCCTCAGATACAGAGAGCTGCTGCTTCTTGAAAGCCTTGACCATGTTGTAGACCTGAAACGACGCTCACATATTAATCTTTTATTGTATTGGGGGAGATTTCACATTGTAAATACTACAGTTGCAATTACCTTCCGAATACCAGATGTTAATCCCATGGACTCCACTGAGGACTCGTTGATGAATTTCAGCTTTGTGCTATCCTCCTCTTTGTATAGTCGATCCACACCATCTACACAATGTAGTTAGTTACTAGTTAGCAAGCAAGAAGGTAAAGTAACACAAAAAAAACATAACTTGTTATTTTGTGATGAAAAACCAACAACTTCTACCTTTGAGAGTAATAATCATTAGTTCCACATACATCGTCAGCCGAATGTGGGAGAAAACATGGACATGCTCACCAACATCCTCCCGGAGGATCACATTGGATTTCTGTTTGACATCGATGCTCAGCAACTTCATCAAATACTTGTCCATTGCTTTCCTCCTGTTGAGCGAGTCAGTCTTCCCTTCATCGACAAGGACCAGTGGGAACTCCCAGAGCCCTGCAAGCAGGCCCTCCTCTGGTCTTTTGATCAGCAGAAAGAGATCATCCTTTCCCTTTGTGTCTATTGACTCTTGCACAATCTGAACGATGCAAACAGCAGCGAAATCACTCCGTGGTTTGGCCTTTGGGACCACTCGTGGGTAGTCTGTAACTTGGACTGATGGACTCTCCTGGGAAAGTGCAAGCGCTTGGCAGTGGCTAGAGACCGGACATTCAGAGCAACCAGGCTTTGTCTTGCTACATAATGTTGCTCCTAATTCCATCATTGCTTGGTTGAAGTCTCCTGGTCTCAAAGGATCAACAAGCTGACCTGCATGCTCCCTACAATGAAAAATATACATTGTGCATATTCTGAGATTGGTGAAAAACTTCCCAACTCAGAATTGGATTTTACAGCAAAACAATGTGGTTATGTAAGAATCACGATTCACTCCACTATGGATAAATTTGCACTAAGGTTAAAATACAAATCAAGATTGTAAATTGGGACCAAATATGTGCATTTTCATTTCAAATGATGATACAGAACAATGCACGGTATTTGTTCAGTGCAAAAAAAAATAGTAGGACAAATACAATAAATGGTGATATTTTACTACAAAAAATCTAATTTTAATAAACATTCTACCATGCACAAAGAACTAACAAGATGAACTCAAATTCTTTAAGTTGTCAAACAAGGTGAGGACAGTGCCGCGTACCAGAATCTCTTCACTGTTGAGGATTCTTTTGGGTTTTCTGCAACGGCATATAGCCTGCTGATCACTCGTACCACATTTCCATCCACAACTGGGACAGCCTATAATGATAAAGTAACAATATTATTTGAAAAAGGAAAATAAAATGCATATACTAATTTGGCGAGTTGCTAAACTGTGAACAACCTCGTTGAAGGCTATGGAAGCAATCGCTCCCGCCGTGTAATCCCCAATGCCACGAACCTCACGGAGAGCTGACGCTGTGCGAGGAAACTTCCCCTTTTGAACTATCTGCTTTGCTCCCTGTTTCCCATCATAAAGAACATCAGTTGCAAACCAAAGATAGAAATACTTCATCCTTGAATCATACACTAAAGACCACAAGACTACTAAATTAAGGTAATTCTATAAGCTGAAAATTACAGAAAGACAAAGAAGAGAGGAAGGTCATGAAAAAGACAATCTGACAAACTGCCCACAATGTCAGATCACCAAATGAACCAATACATTGACATCTCAGAAATTGTTAAAATGCAATCAAATCATGGATCACTACTCAGATTTCATTTCTCTCATTTAAAGGACAATGTAACTCTGAATTAATCTTCGAGGCTCTTTCAGGCATAACATCGAGCAGGGAATGCACACAGCACCTACGGTTGCCAAGCAAGCACCAAACTTCTGATGGACACGCTCCAGTCTCCTCCCCATCAATGATCAATCCATTCCGAGTACAACTCACCTCCAGCAAAAATCGAGCCCTCCGGTAGTAGCCGAGCCCCGCCCACATCTCGTTCACCTCCTGTGGCAAATCAAACGACAGCCACGAATCAAGAACTCGATTATCATCGAAAGCTCGCCACGAAATTTGGGGTGAAATATCGAATCTTCCACCACAAATTGAAAGCCTTTGCTTGTCTTCCCCAGTATATCAAGTATTGCTCACCTCCTGCGTGGCGGCGGCGAGGCTCCGCACGGTGGGCCACCGCGCCATCCACCGCTCGTAGTAGCCGACGACGACGGGCACCCGCGTCTGCTGCAGCATCACCTCCGACACCCACACCGCGTACGCCCTCTCCTCCTCGCCGCCGCTGGCGCGTCGCCATGGAAGGTCGCGCCGGTGGGTGTCGTACCACCGGAGCAGCTGCGCGCGCAGCGCCGCCGGGGCGGCGGCCGCCGCCGCGGGCACTGCGGGAGCCAGGTCCTCGATGTCAGCGGAGGAGGAGGAGGCCAACGCCGCCGCCTTGGCGCGGCGCGGTTGGGGCCTTCTGGTGGGAGGACGGCCGCGGCGGTTGTCGGCCGCCTTGGGGTTCTTGGCCATTGAAATTTTGAAATTTTTAGGCTTTGCCGCCACTGTGCTCCGCGGAGATGGGACGGCAGGCAAGTGAGGAGGGGAGCGAGCGCTTGCTTGAGCCAAGGATTCGGTCTTCTTCTGGATTAGATAGATTTATTATTAGGTAAAAAGGAAGTGAAAAATCCACATCGGACACTGTAGCACTTTTCGTTTGTTTGTGGTAAACATTGTCTTACCATGATCTAATTATGGTTAAAAGATTCGTCTTGTCGTGTACATCAAAACCATGTAACTAGTTTTTTTATTTACCCACGTTTAGCATGAGGAGAGATTCGATATGATAGATGAATAGTGAAGATTGGAGAGAGAATTTTTACAAGTTTGATAATGTAACCGGGAACTAAACAGGGCCCTGTAGCAGTAGCCGGACGGTCGGACAGAAGTGTTTGAAAGAAAGTTGAAATTTGGATGAAATGTGTGTAACAAAGAAAAGTCTTATTAACATGACAAGTTTTTTTTTCTGGGAAATGTGGAGTATTAACATGACAACTTAGTACTCAGTGTTTAACTATGAATTGTCATAAACGTTACACATTTATTTAAACTGGATGATCTTTGAAAAAAAGAAGATACAGTTTTTTTTTGAAAGAATGAAGATACAGTTTACATAGGACTGAATTGAAAAGATTGACTTTAGTCCATCATTTCAAGTCAATTCAGTATTGGCAGGCACTCACCACATGCAGCTTGTGATCTGCTAATTCGGTCAGATTTAGGCCCTGTTTAGATCCAAATTTTCACCCCAAAGTTCTATGCAAAAAGAAGATTCACATCGTATCAAAATATCGGCACATGTATGGAATACTAAATATAGATAAAATCAAAAACTAATTATACAGTTTTGTTGTACTCTCCGAAACGAACATTTTGAGCCTAGTTAATCAATTTTTTGATAATTTTTTACACATACAAACGAAATGCTACAGTAGCGCAATGATTATGAAAAGACCTCAAACCCCCCAAATCCCCACCCCTATTTTGCATCTAACACGGTGTTAATCGCGGATTGGAACTTGAAACCCTACTTTATGAAACATATATCTGGCACACATTACTTCCTCTGTCTCAAAATCAATTAGAATTTCTAGAATTGTCCATATTTGCAAACTAGCGTGGGAAGTTGAGACGGTAATGCCTTAGGTGGGTCAGAGTATTAAATGTGTGGCTGGTTATTGGGCCGCAAAGACTTGACGAATGTTTGGGCCAAGCGACCGCAGGCTGATGACCCATTCAGCCGAGATGGGCCAACTACTACAAAGGGGAAGAGTCATCAGCAACGAACAGAACAGAACACGACATCGTCTTCCTCCTCCCCACCCTGGTCCTACTTTGCTCTGAATTCATGCTATTCCCTAGCTGAATTCTCTCCGATTTTGCTGAGTTTGTACCAAGAAACATCTCCATTGTAATTCGGTGATCAAACTAAAGACCGTAACACAGACCTCCCAGCTGCTTCCATGATCAACCACGGGCAAGAACAGAAGAAGGCAACGGGAACCCGATGGCAGGCTGAGCACGCGGCGGCGTCAAGGAAGCCTCGCTCAGGCAGCGCGGCGGCGGCGTAATTTCCCTACGAAACACCTTCACCCCGCTCTCCTCTCCCGTACACGGCGCGCCGGCCGGCGCTCCCCCATTCCGGCGAGCACCTGTGTGTGTAATGAGCTACCCCGCACACGGCCCGCCGGCTGCCGTTGTCCCGGCTCTCGACAGGGCGTCGCGCGCGTGCAGTGCAGCAGGCGTGGAAAATAGAACCGATGCGGCAGCGGGCGGCGGAGCTCCAGGCCTCCGGCTCTCGACAGGACGTAGGTGTAGAGCGCGCGTGCAGCAGCGAGGAGAGCCGATACGGCGGGCGGGCGGGCAGCGGAGCTCCTGCGAGGCGCCGGGGCTCCGCCTGTCACCGAGAGTCTGACGACGAAGAGGCTAGATGGGCAGATCAGGGACGCACGTGCTCGATCGGACGGTCAGTAAGCACCGGGGTGGACTGTATTTGAAATACCGACCACCCCACCCGGTCTGTATCTGAAACACCATCAGCCCGTGGCGCCGTCTCCGCCGCACGCCATGTCTCCCCCGAGCTCCGGCGACCCCCGATTCCCATGTCCTTGATCCCTGAGACCTCACCGCCGCCTCTGCGGCGCCCGTGAACTGTTCCTATGCGCTCCCTGTGCCCCGGCCTTCCCTCTCCTGTTTCCGCGCCGCCGGCAACGGCGACTGCATGCGCGCGCGCCGCCACCTCGCCGGCGCGCGACGTCGAGCGACCAAGACGGATCCTGCGCGCACACCGGCACATGCGATGCGATCGAAGGCGAGCGAGCAACACGAATTCAGGGTGGTTCCTTTGAAGATTAATTCCGCACTGAATGCTCTCGGTTGAGTTCGCTAGCTGCTGCACGTACAGACTGTCAGATCAAAGTCAAATCCAGAATTTCTACTCCCAAATGTACTATGTAAAACGAAGATTCCCGTCACATCAAAAATGTCATAACATGCATGGAGTACTAAATGTAGATAAAATCAAAAACTAATTACATAGTTTTGTTTTACTCTGCGAGACGAACATTTTGAGCCTAATTAATAAATTTTTGGACAATTTTTCGCACATACAAACGAAATGCTACAGTGGCGCAACGATTACGATGTGACATCATACTCCCAAATTCACCCACCCAAAACCAACATCTAAACACGGCCTGATCAAGCTCATATTCAGCGATCAATCAAGATTCGAAGAGCGAACCGTTCCAAATGAACGTCGCTGTATCGAAAATAAGCAAACCAAGATCTCAGAGATGGTTACATTACATATTCAGGTAGTGATAGTCATAGCGATCCATGAAAACGTAAACGGTAAAGGAGGCTAGTCGGTGACCCATCGTTTAGTGTTTAAACGTTCTTGACAGTTTTAAACGGTGTTTAAACGGGCTAAACGGTTTTGGTAGTGTAACAGGTTAAATGGGAGTGATCATATAAAAATCTATACATGCCATATGAGAAAGCTGACATTTTTATGTAACAGATCTGATCATAAGGAAACTAACAAACTTGGTTTCACATTTTTATCACAAGTAGACCATTTATTGTACATTAAACAATATTCTAGCAACATTTCATGAAATAAAACATTTTGAGATATAAAATAGGAAAAACCATATGAACCACGTGTTATAGAGAAAAGAATGTCTCAGCTCGCAAATTGGTCACAAACAAAACGATAAATTTACGCAAATAGTAGAAAGAAATCAAAAGCAAAGTAGGTGATGGCTGATGCTCGTCACCGATGACCTGCTACTAGCTCCAACGGCGACTGCGACCACCCGGGTTCCGGCGCTCAGCGTCCTCATCCTGAGATTTTTACCCCTACGCCATCAAGAAAGTTCGTGGTTACCTGTGTGCCATAGAAAAGATCGTAGACACATATGTGCCATCCACCGAACTTCCTTTTACCCGTATACCATTTTGGATGGACGGAGACTAACAGAGTTGGAAATAGACTGTTTTGCCCTTATGCGGAGCCCACTTGTCATCCCTATCCTCCGTCCTCTCCTCATTGCCTGCTGCACTTCGCCGGCGTCCAGACGGAGCACTCGCACCCGCTCTCCTCCGCGGCCCACCACCAGCCGCCGCCCTCCTCGACGCCGCCATCCTCCTCCCGCTCCGCCACCGAGGACGCCGACTGGGACGACACCGCCGCCACCGTCGCCGATGCCCCAATCGCGCCCGCGCCGCCCGGCTGTCGCGGCGGTGGCCGCACCCCGTCCATCATCCGCGCCGCCCTCCTCCGCACTGGGAAGAACGACCTCGCGGCTTGCCCGAGGGAAGGGGGCGGGACCGGGCGGCGGACCGGCGGAGGGTGGAAGGGGTCGCCGGACCGGCGGGCGGCGGCGGACCGGGGTAGGGTGGAAGGGCGGACGGGCGGGCGGGGACCGGCGGGCGGCGGCGGACCAGCGGGCGGCGGCGGACCGACGTGCGGCGGTGGACCGGCGGGCGGCGGCGGACCGGCGGAGGATGGAAGGGCGGTCGGCGGACGGGCGGGGGTGCGGCGGACCGGCGGGCGGCGGCGGACCGACGAGCGGCAGTGGACCGGCGATGAGGAGGCGGCGAGCAAAGCACCTCGCGAGCAAAGCAGTGGACAGGGGTAAGATGGTCATTTCACTAGGTGGGACCCACGTGTAAGAGCCTCCAATCTAACAGAACATGGACGGAATGGCTCGTAGATAAAAGAAAGTTTGGTGGATGGCACACGGGTGTCTACGAACTTTTCCATGACACAGGTAACCACGAACTTTTTTAATGGCATAGGGGTAAAAGTCTCCCTCGTCCTCATGCTGACGGTCGCAGCAGGGCTACAAGGGGTGCCCACCGCGGAGGCATCTGCGAGGGCTTTGGCCATCAAGCACTTAGCTCATGCTGCCGGTGCGGCCGCCGCCGCAGCTATCGACATACGTGGCTGCTGCACCGGCCTCAGCACAAACAAGGACGGTTGCTCACGAATTCCATGCCCGCCCCTGTTGATATTGTAAGAGCAAAGTTAATAATAGAGACCAGTACTTGACTATTAGAGACAAGATGTAAGAGATAAGTTATACAATAATAATATGTTACTTATCTACGTATTACTTTTTTATATCATTTGTTGTCTTCTTTTTTCTATTCACCCTCACATCCCTTCTCATGTGGCCTCACCTTTGTATAGGAGCTCGTGCACAGCTTGTTGCTTGCATGTGAGTCAAGCTCTCTCTTCTTCTTTCTCTCCTCCACACCAATAAAAATATTGATTAGCTTGGCTATAAGCCTATTATTGTACTTAATTGCTCTAAGGCAACGTAGACCATGATGGTATATATTCTAGATAAGGCAATTTCTAATGGAGAATTTTATCTCACGGTTTTCAAGGACATCGTGTCATATAAAAAGGTGTAAGTTAATTAATGCAATATAATCTCCCATGCAAAGTTCTATTTCACGGTTTCATATACTTGGGAGCTGCTGAGTTTCATTTCATTATTAATGGAGTTTTAGTACTCCGGGGGTTAAAGGCCTAAAATGAAGGACTAGTTAGGCTCCCTCATTCTAAATCTGTTCATCAGTAAATTAATGAGGTAGTAGGAGGAGAATCGTGTAAGGAATTGGTTTTTTTTAGATTAAGGAATAATATTCCGGCCTCTGTATCCACATGTGGATATATACGGCCAAAGGTTACACGACAACAGAGTACTTAGACTCTAACCTCACACCGAGGTAAACTAAAAAACAAGAAGAAAAAACACTCACAAAAAGAAAAAAGACTAAGCTTCAATCTTCTTGTCCATTCATGATCCAAACAGCCTCCAACCGCTCACCAACCGGTTCCTCCACAATTGAAGCCGATCACTTGATTTCCAAGGCGACGCCTCCAAGAAGTAAATGACGTCGAAGCCGCCATCGTCGCCCCTCCGTTCCCAGAGAATGGTTTGCACCTGGAAAATCAAAGACCAAGTAGGGAGCCTCTCAAACAACGCCTCCAAGGAGGTTTACGACATCCGAAGACGCCGTCATTGTTGAAACCGACACCAGCGCCGGAATAGACTTTCGTCCGAAGCTTCGCCCAAAGCCGGCCGTCGACGAAGAACACAATGCACCACAACTCTAGCCGCAACCGTTGGTATCATGAGGGACGAGCACCTAGGCACCCCTCAACCTGACCGCCGACTAACAACACGAGCGTCATGACACCCTGCTCGGCTCACCGGCGCACCGAAACGGACTAGTGAGGCCCACCTCTTCACACGGGGATCGAGGATGAAAGTAACCCGCAGCCGTCGCCAGCCGCCACCGCACCGCCCGCCGTCGGACCTCCGCTGCACTTAGGCCTCGGGAAAGATCCGCACACAGACACGCGACGCTAGTCGAAGCCATCGTCTCCCGCAGGCCACCTTCGAACTCCCATCGGGAACGATCACCGGCGACCCAATCCTTCCCCCAGAAACTTAGTCTAGGCAAGGTAGGTCCCAGGAACCGTCACCCAACCGCGAGCCCTCGCCGCCGACGTCGCCACCCTCAGCAGGCCACGACTCCGTAGATCTGAGCAGCCCGACCACCACCTGCTCCTTCCATGGAAGAACTCGGAGAGGCCTGAGATGCCCCTTGCGCCGCCGGTCAGCAGCAACCAAAGGACCCCCAGGCCCCGCCGCCCGCCGCCGGCCAGTGTGACGCCGACCCGCCGCCGCCGAAACCTGCGCCGCGGGCGGCCGCCCCGTGCGCGCAGCGCCGCCACCCCGCGCGCGCCACGCCACCGCCATCAGCCCCTTCTGGATCCACCATCGACGCCGTCCGGCTTCGGCCTCCAACCCCAAGGAATCGAAAGCCCCCCTCCGAGCAAGCCCCAGATCCGGTCATGGCTCGGTCGCGCCCGCCCCAGCCCACCAGCGAGGAGAGGAGGAAGGCCACGCCGCCGCCTTCCCCGCGGGCCGGCCGAGCTTTCGGCGACCCGCTCTGGCGGCGGCGCGGCGTGGGGGAGTGAGACGCGGCGGCGGCGGGCTAGGGTTTGGGGGCGCGCCCGCGTCGCCCGAGCGGGAGCGACCTAAGGAATTGGTGCTTGTATCAGCCTGCTCAGAGGGAAAATGGTGAATTAGATAAACTTGAAACCTTAATCCAAGATTTCCATTACTTTGTACAAATTATAAACTAAAATGTGCTATGGCTAGATGTTCAACTACTTAATCCATTCTTTGATTATAAACTAAAATTATAAACCTTAATCCAAGATTTCCATTACTTTGTACAAATTATTCTGGTATCTTATTACACATACATATATTTCCTGACACTACAGTACGTGTTCTACAAATAGCCACAAGCCCGGAGACTCCTCTCACAACTCACAACTATAGCTAGCTGGGCTGCTCATCATCCTGAAGACCGGCGATGGCGCACAGAGCAATTGGAAGGTCGATTACCAGCGCCTCTCCTCCTCCTGCTGCTCATACTGATCGTCTCGACGACGACGCTACACGATGAGTCCTAGATTGAGTCCACCCTGGTGTCTGCGAGGGTTTTGACAGAGAGCACTACAATTGCTGCAGAGCACATCGATGCCTCACACGATCACTGCTGCACCGATGTCACCAGATATTTTTGCGGCGTAGGCCGCGTAGCATGCCCCCCTCCCCGGCCTCCCGTGATACTAATTGGAGTGTTACACCGATGTCACCAGATATTGATTGCGGAAGGAAGTTCTCATATGCGATGTGAACTGATGAATGTGAGTAGTATTGAACAACCCAATTCTGCAATGCTTCCAACACCTTTCCGTTATGCATTTCTCAATGTACCACGAGGAATTTGAAGGGCCCGATGTGTAACATAAAATAGGCCCTAAAATTGCATAAACTCGTGAATTAATTGTACATCAGTTGGTACTGTCTACCTAGGTTTTGAGTCATCAACTCCGCACATGTATTTATATATTTCTAATTTATTTCATGACTTAACTGACGATGTTATTTTAGTCGACGTGCTCATCAACAACGAAGTGACTATGATAACATCGTCAATCTCTAGTATAGACCCAAGAAGAATGAGCGAGCTGACCCGACCCAACGGCCTGGCCCGCATGAAAGAGAGGAATAAAGCAAAAAATCCTCTACAATCTTTAAGACAAATTCCTAAAATTCGAGACCCTAATCCAACCCCCAAAAATTCAAGCCCTAGCCTTAAGATGATCATGTACATGTGCGTAAGGTATGAACCTATATAAGAGACTTAGGACTAATAAATAGAGGTTAATATTGTACGAACATGATGAACAACATAAGCATAAGCATGAATTGATCATGAATAACTTGCACTGATCACTGAAATATCATGATGAACAACATAAACATAAACAAAAGGCTCGTACATAGCAAATTCGAACTTACATCGGTTGTGTTCGGCTGGCTGGTGGCTGGAGGCTCTGGCTGGTTTGTGCTGAGAGAAAAATATTGCTGGCTGGCTAGTGGCTCTGCCTGATTTGTGCTGAGAGAAAAACACTGCTTGCTGGCGGCTGGAAAGCCAAGCGAACACAGTGCATGATTGGCCCTAGACAAGAGCATTTTTTTTTGGAGCGGAGACAGGGTGCGCAGTGGACCATCAAAATCGTATGCGCGCAGACTTTAGTAAAGTCGAAAACTTTTAGGACGAATCTACGCAAGTACTTGTTCAGATTTTGATTCTACATAATCGCCCTGTTCGTTTGGCTGGTGGCTGGCGCTGGTTTTTGCTGAGAGAAAAACACTGCTGGCTGGTTAGTGGCTGGTGGATGGCGCTGGTTTTCACTGAGAGAAAAACACTGTTGGCTCGCTGAAAACAATCCAAACGAACAGGGCGAATATTTCACTCCCTAATTACTACTAGTTGGCCAACTAGCTCCTTTATCAACGACTAAGCCACGACCCAACAGACACCTACAGTACTGTGTAAACTACTTGCAAATATAAACACACCTGTCAGCATGTCACTGAAGTCGCCATCGGTAGTGACTAGTGAGTGCAGCTAGACGAAGACTGCGTCTCCAAGCAAAACGCAAGTGTTCACACATAACGTGGCAGCGACTCATCGACAGAATTCACACCTTTCTTCTCCATTACATTGACAACTACGGATATATATGTTTATGATTCATGCATGACTTGACCATTTGTATTGCCCATGGTTTTGAATGAAACGGATGACCCCTATATATGGAACAAAAAAAAAACAATGTTTCATCCTCCATTAGTTCTGCACTTCATCTCGCGCCATTGCTAACCATGCTGCTCATTCTCCTGCATATCCAGACTCTGTACACGCTTGCTGTGATGGCAAATAGCAATGCTTTGTCTGTGCCGCCAGTTCCTTGCCTCCTGAACCAGGCCTCAGCGCTCCTCCGTCTGAAGCACTCCTTCAACACAACCGGCAGCGACTCCACAGCATTTCAGTCATGGGTTGCCGGCACAGACTGCTGCAGCTGGGAAGGTGTCCGCTGTGGCAGCGCGGATGGCCGTGTAACCTCCCTCGACTTGGGTGGCTACGAGCTGCAAGCCAGCAGCCTCGACCCGGCATTGTTTAGCCTAACCTCACTCAGGCATCTCGACCTCTCCAGCAACGACTTCAACATGTCCCAGCTCCCTACCACCGGATTTGAGCTCCTCACTGAGCTCACCCACCTTGACCTCTCCGACACCAACTTCGCTGGCTCCATACCAGCTGCCATTGGACGCCTGACCAATCTAGTCTACCTCGACCTCTCCACCAGCTTCTCCGTAGTTAGTTTTGACGATGAAAACAAAGTCATGTACTACCCCTCAGACTCCATTTGGCAGCTCTTCGAGCCAAACTTGGAGAACTTACTCGCGAATCTCACAAATCTGGAGGAGCTCCACCTGGGCATGGTGAATCTGTCTGGAAACGGCGCACGGTGGTGCGATGACTTGGCCAGGTTCAACCCTAAGCTTCAGGTTATCAGTTTACCTTACTGCTCCCTTGGAGGTTCCATATGTAGATCATTCTCAAACTTGAGATCACTCAGAGTGATTGAACTTCATTACAATCACTTGTCAGGGTCAGTACCAAAGTTCTTGTCTGACTTCTCTAACCTAACAGTTCTTCGGCTTGCAAAAAACAAGTTTGAAGGGGAGTTCCACCCATCATCTTCCAACACAAGACGACACAAACAATTGACATCTCAGAGAATCTTGGGATTTCTGGTACTCTGCCAACATTCTCACTGGACAGCAGCTTGGAGAATCTGTTTGTCAATAGCACAAACTTCTCAGGTACAATACCAAGTTCCATAAGCAATCTCAAGTCTCTGAAGAAGCTAGGCCTTGGTGCAAGTGGCTTTTCAGGAATACTGCCCGCTTCCATAGGTGAGCTCAAATCCTTGGAATTGCTAGAGGTGTCTGGGTTACAGCTTGTAGGATCCTTACCGTCATGGATCTCAAACCTGACTTCTATCACTGTTCTCAAGTTCTTTAAGTGTGGATTATCTGGACCCATACCTTCTACGATAGGAAATTTAAGGAAACTGACACAGTTAGCATTGTACAGTTGCAACTTTTCGGGGAAGATACCTTCACATATCTCGAATTTGACACAGTTGCAAACCCTCCTCCTCCACTCAAACAGTTTTATAGGCACAGTGCAACTATCCACATTCTCAAAAATGCACAATCTAACTGTCCTGAATCTTTCAAACAATGAACTGCATGTGGTAGATGAAGAAAATAATTCGTCACTTGTGTCCTTACCCAGAATTGAATTCCTGCGTTTAGCATCTTGCAGAATGTCTAGTTTCCCCAAAATCTTGATGCATCTCGGCAAGATAACTAGTCTTGACCTCTCAGACAACCATATTCATGGGGCAATACCTCAGTGGGCATGGGAGAATTGGAAAGGCACTGCGTATATGTTCCTCTTGAACGTATCACATAATAAGTTTACAGGTCTTAGCTCTGAACCATTGCTTCCTGTTCACATCGAATACTTTGATCTCAGTTTCAACAATTTTGAAGGGCCTTTGCCTATACCACGAGATGGCAGTGTCACACTAGATTACTCGAGCAACCATTTTTCATCCATGCCTCTTTATTTCTCTAATTATCTCGCTGTCACTTTAGTTTTCAAGGCCTCCAGAAATAGCATCTCTCAAAACATTCCACCATCAATTTGTAGTGCAGTTAGGAGTCTACAACTCATTGATCTCTCCTACAACAACATAAGTGGTTCTATTCCATCTTGTTTGATGGGGGATGTCAGTG
This sequence comes from Echinochloa crus-galli, assembly GCA_900205405.1. Lineage (NCBI taxonomy): Eukaryota > Viridiplantae > Streptophyta > Magnoliopsida > Poales > Poaceae > Echinochloa > Echinochloa crus-galli. The sequence goes on from OAMR01000002.1 coordinate 2,764,808, forward strand.
CATTGCAAGTGTTAAGTCTAAAAGCAAATAACCTTGTTGGTGAGTTACCTGATAACATAAAGAAAGGTTGTGCACTTGAGGCATTAGATTTAAGTGGCAATTTGATTCAAGGAAAGATACCGAGATCTCTAGTTGCTTGTAGGAATCTGGAGATCCTTGACATTGGAAGCAATCAGATTAGTGACTCGTTCCCTTGTTGGATGAGTACGCTTCCTAAACTTCAAGTTCTTGTCCTCAAATCTAACAAGTTCACCGGACCGGTGCTGGACCCATCATATAATACAGATGATGGAAACACATGCGAATTTAAAGAACTGAGAATTGTCGATATTGCCTCGAACAACTTCAGCGGCACATTGCCAGTGGCATGGTTTAAGATGCTTAAGTCTATGACAACCTGGTATGGTAACGAGACATTAGTCATGGAAAATCAATATTACCATGGGGAAACATACCAGTTTACAGCTGCAATTACATACAAAGGGAATGACGTGACAATCTCGAAGATATTAAGGACCCTTGTACTGATTGACATCTCAAATAATTCACTCTATGGAACCATCCCTGAGGCCATTGGGGACCTTGTCCTACTTCACGGGCTCAACATGTCTCACAATGCTCTTGGAGGGTCAATTCCAGCTCAATTTGGAAATTTGAAGAAACTTGAGTCATTGGATCTCTCCTCAAATGAGCTTTATGGGGAAATTCCCCTGGGACTAGCATCATTAAACTTCTTATCGACATTAAATTTGTCCTACAACATGCTGTCTGGACGAATACCAGAGTCACCTCAATTCTCCACATTTTCTAATAGCTCCTTTCTGGGAAACAACGGTTTGTGTGGTCCTCCAATGTCCAATCAATGCCGAAATCAATCAGAAACAAGCTTGCCGTATGCTTCAGAGAAAAATTCTCCAGATGTACTACTTTTCTTCTTCGCTGCATTGGGATTTGGCGTCTGCTTTTCAATTACAGTCATACTGATATGGGGAAGACAAAGATGAAGCAATCTGACTATTTAGAGAAATCTTATAGAGTGCATATACATATTGCTCCGGAACTTTGTATGTGAAGATCACACCTGTTTCCCTGCAGTTCTGGAAATATATCATATTAATGTTAATGCGAGAGTGAAAAAGAAAAGTTTAGTCTATGTTTGAATAATATTGTTAGAAATTTTTGTAACTCAGTTTTAAGGCATGGGCCACTGTATCAATAGAAGGAACTTATATTTGGCAACTAATAAAAGCGTTCAGCACCTCATGTTTATGTATTGTGGGTATATTTATAACTACAATCATAATTTCAGTGTTTGTGTTAAGGATAACGAAATGGATACAGAGACTAGTGATTGTTGACCAGACTTGCATATGAATGCAGACACATTCTGATTGGATACGAATGCAGCGACGAAAGCAACAGACCTTTCATGTTTGGCACATAAAAGCAACGAAGTGGGGAGCATATTAGAATAAGACTAGGTTCAATAAGCTCAATGCAAGGCATAAACCCATAAGACATTGATATTTGTTTCCTCTTGTTATATCAATTGGAACAACCAACACCATCGTGTACTATTACTTCATCAGAAGGAAAGATCTCGGAAGCACCCGGCACGTTATCTTGCTCTGAATCTAGTACCTCTTGGAGACCAACAAAGATTTCTTCAGAGCTTCCACTGTTCAGACGACTCAGCTCACACCCAATCCGTGCCTTCGCACATGCCAAAGCAATCAATAGCTTTTTGAGAAGACCAGCACCCAAATCTTCTTCTGCTTGGCACACATATGAAATAACCATCAGTAGCAAAGCATGCGGTCGAATAGGCATATATATAAATTTCGTCCTAGAATCCCTTTCTACCTTCTCTGTTGGCATATTTATATGTTTCACATCAGAAGGCTCAAGTGCTCAATCTCCATGTACAGGCTGCAAATGAAACAATCTAATGAAACATTTCACAGATTATGTCAATTAACCTGGAGATAGAAAGCCTACCCGATGATAGAGGATCCACATATATATCAAAACGGTCAGATTCGCGTTAATGGATATTCATGTATAACCTTTCTACTTGCTATGATCAAAAGTTCAATCATTAAGATAAGAATCCAGACATGTTTACAGGCCAGATCGAGGATACGGACTGTAGGTCCAAATTAAGGTTCGCAGGACACTGAGATTTTTCAGCCCCTTGTAAGTAACATGATGATTAACGAACAACGAACATGTTTAAGCATCTTAGTGGACAAATAGAAGGATGGACCACACAAATTAAACCAAGAGTACATGCTCGATAGTAGAACTAGGTACCAGCTCTCTCCCACAGTCCCACTAAACTGGAGGGCGGAAGGTCATCCACGGTGGCGGCAGCGACGGCGGCGGCGGCGACGACGACGATTTGGTGAGAAGGGGAATGGAGCGAAGCTAACAACGGTTTGTGTGGTCCTCCAATGTCCAATCAATGCCGAAATCAATCAGAAACAAGCTTGCCGTATGCTTCAGAGAAAAATTCTCCAGATGTACTACTTTTCTTCTTCGCTGCATTGGGATTTGGCGTCTGCTTTTCAATTACAGTCATACTGATATGGGGAAGACAAAGATGAAGCAATCTGACTCTTTAGAGAAATCTTATAGAGTACATATGCATATTGCTCCGGAACTTTGTATGTGAAGATCACACCTGTTTCCCTGCAGTTCTGGAAATATATCATATTAATGTTAATGCGAGAGTGAAAAAGAAAAGTTTAGTCTATGTTTGAATAATATTGTTAGAAATTTTTGTAACTCAGTTTTAAGGCATGGGCCACTGTATCAATAGAAGGAACTTATATTTGGCAACTAATAAAAGCGTTCAGCACCTCATGTTTATGTATTGTGGGTATATTTATAACTGCAATCATATTTTCAGTGTTTGTGTTAAGGATAACCAAATGGATACAGAGACTAGTGATTGTTGACCAGACTTGCATATGAATGCAGACACATTCTGATTGGATACGAATGCAGCGACGAAAGCAACAGACCTTTCATGTTTGGCACATAAAAGCAACGAAGTGGGGAGCATATTAGAATAAGACTAGGTTCAATAAGCTCAATGCAAGGCATAAACCCATAAGACATTGATATTTGTTTCCTCTTGTTATATCAATTGGAACAACCAACACCATCGTGTACTATTACTTCATCAGAAGGAAAGATCTCGGAAGCACCCGGCACGTTATCTTTCTCTGAATCTAGTACCTCTTGGAGACCAACAAGGATTTCTTCAGAGCTTCCACTGTTCAGACGACTCAGCTCACACCCAATCCGTGCATTCGCACATGCCAACGCAATCAATAGCTTTTTGAGAAGACCAGCACCCAAATCTTCTTCTGCTTGGCACACATATGAAATAACCATCAGTAGCAAAGCATGCGGTCGAATAGGCATATATAAATTTCTTCCTAGATCCCTTTCTACCTTCTTTGTTGGCATATTTATATGTTTCACATCAGAAGGCTCAAGTGCTCAACCTCCATGGGCAGGCTGCAAATGAAACAATCTAAGGAGACATTTCACAGATTATGTCAATTAACCTGGAGATAGAAAACCTACCCGATGATAGAGGATCCACATATATTCATGTGTAACCTTTCTACTTGCTATGATCAAAAGTCCAATCATTAAGATAAGAATCCAGACATGTTTGCAGGACAGATCGAGGATACGGACTGTAGGTCCAAATTAAGGTTCGCAGGACACCGAGATTTTTCAGCCCCTTGTAAGTAACATGATGATTAATGAACGACGAACATGTTTAAGCATCTTAGTGGACAAATAGAAGGATGAACCACACAAATTAAAGAGTACATGCTCGATAGTAGAACTAGGTACCAGCTCTCTCCCACAGTCCCACTAAACTGGAGGGCGGAAGGTCATCCACGGTGGCGGCAGCGACGGCGGCGGCGGCGGCGGCGACGATTTGGTGAGGAGAGGGGGAATGGAGCGAAGCTCAGACTCACGAAACACATGTGGCCCATATCGACGTGGGCTGCTTAGCGGCATAACCTAATGGCCCACGTCCATGCTAGGAACAGGCCAGAATGTCCTCAAAAAAAATCAAACAGGCCAGAAGAGTCTCCTGCTCCCTCGGCGTGTAATGGGCTGGTGCCAAGACCTCAAGAATCGACTGACACAGTGACTCGCTGACTGACTCATGAGACGACAGTGTGAGGTGATTAATTTGCTCATGCCCTTGCAAACACATTCATTGTTGAATGATGAAATGGCCATGTCTACAACGGCAGATCGACAGTGACCACTTGACCAGTAATAAGTTCTGAAGAGATGGTCAAACGTTGTTAGTTTTTACTACCTCTGATACCCAAATATGCTCCTTCCAGTCACTATCTATTCGCAAATAAACGATATTTTGAACATCTTCAAAGTACATGTTGGGCGCCTCGTCGTCGCCGGCGAGCCAACCCCAGCCACCGCCCACCAACCCGTGACCAACCAGACAGAAAGAACAGAGGCAGCTCTCTTGGCGTGTTTGCTCACCTCAGCTCAGTTTAGCTCCGCCTGCTCAAGATTTTCCCTCAGTTTTCTCAGTAGTCTCCCCCCATACTCCCACAAGGTCAGAACAAGCAAGACAGGAGAGGTAGAGCAACAGCGGGCTCGTCGGCGTCGGCGGTCGTCCATGTCGGGGGAGGCCAAGAAGCTCTTCACGGCGTCCGAGGTCGCCCTCCACGCCTCCAGGAAGGACTGCTGGGTCGTCATCGGCGGCAAGGTCAGCGAGAAAGAGATCTTTCTTGTTATGCTTTTTCCATTGGTTCAGAGATCTGATTCGATCTGGTCAGACTCCGATGATTTTGCTGCCCTGGCTGGTTGGTTTCAGGTGTTTGATGTGACCAAGTTCCTGGAGGACCACCCTGGGGGAGAGGATGTGCTCCTCCATGCATCAGGTAAGGCTAAGAAAGATTGTGCTCCCTGCCTGCCTTTGCTTTTGTTTCCTTTCGTCTGCTTCATTTTCTTGCATGCTTATCTGTTCACAGAACTGTGATCCGTGTACCAAATCATTTCGCTAGTTCAGTTTTCATTTCTAATAACCAATTCAAACCTTTTGAAATGGCAACACATTGTCTCTGACTCCTATCAAAGCTGTTTTTGCCAGAGAAACTTTGTAATGCCAACTGAAGTACTGAATTTGGTATGAAAGTTCTGTAACAACTACATGAGAAATCAAGTATAGAACATCCTGAATTTCTACTGAGAAGGTCCAAAAGATAAGTCACATCACAAATATGTAACATCACAGATAGTTCACATCACAATTAGGACCATCACAGATAGTTTAATATCACAAGCAACAACAGTTTAACATCACAAGCAACAATAGTTTAACATCACAAGCAACATCCTAGCACAAATAGTGTCAGACAATGTTGTTGTTCTGACACCATCTCTTCAAGTAAACCATCCTTGCTTCAGGAGTTGATATGTTGCAAAAAAATGAGCTGTCAGGAGCTGCCCCACAATCTAAAGCCAACTGCTGGCACTTCTTAACAGACCCATCCATCTTGTTCCTCCTCTCTTGTTTCTACTTTGCAGCAGTCTCCAATGCCTTCTTATTTTCATCTTCAATGGAGGTCCATTTGGTCAATAGTTGCTTCATTATCCTAACCATTGGGCTTTGTTCTGTGAAATGAGCTTCCTCTTCCTCTTCCTCTTCCTCTTCCTCTTCCTCTTCCTCTTCCTCTTCCTCTTCCTCTTCCTCTTCCTCTTCCTCTTCCTCTTCCTCTTCCTCTTCCTCTTCCTCTTCCTCTTCCTCTTCCTCTTCCTCTTCCTCTTCCTCTTCCTCTTCCTCTTCCTCTTCCTCTTCCTCTTCCTCTTCCTCTTCCTCTTCCTCTTCCTCTTCCTCTTCCTCTTCCTCTTCCTCTTCCTCTTCCTCTTCCTCTTCCTCTTCCTCTTCCTCTTCCTCTTCCTCTTCCTCTTCCTCTTCCTCTTCCTCTTCCTCTTCCTCTTCCTCTTCCTCTTCCTCTTCCTCTTCCTCTTCCTCTTCCTCTTCCTCTTCCTCTTCCTCTTCCTCTTCAGTCTCCTCTTGTCCAGCTACAAATGAGGTGGACCCATCCACTATGATATCATGAAACATTTCCTCTAGCTGATCTAGATACTCTGGAGCTCCCCACCTTAGTTTCTTATTTGGGTATGAACATGCGCGAGAAGACTTTCTTTTGTTGTTCCTTCCAACCCTCACACCATCTCCATCCGTGCGCGAGCACGCGTCTGAAGGTTCATCCACTATGGCCTACAAATGAAAAGAGCTAAATAAAGATTTAAACAAATTGTGCATTCCATATCTTTACACTAGACATCTCTTGGTAAAATTATTTTCAAATTTTGATATTCAAAATTAGTTTCACTATGTTGTTGGTCCTATTTATAAATTTATACATTTAATAGAATATGATTGTAAAATTACATACATTCAGTCTCCAATCAGCTTTAGTTTCTATTATACATTGTTTCTTCACGGGGAAAATGTGACAACATACTATTCAAAGATTACACAATGTTAGTTTCTTTAAAACTATACCAACTTGTGTGTATGTATACCACTTACACTTATGTGCTTCTAAAGTCCGAACTTCTACTCCAACTCAGCAGGTCAGCAATGGCAGACTGCATAGCTAGTGTGAGGCTGTCAGCACTAAGACTGGCTTCAAACAGTACTTATCCGAACCGGTTTTGCTCCCATCTAACTGCAAGAGGAGTTAGCATACCAGTGTTGCCCATTTTTTTGTTTGGTCAGAGCCGTGGGCTGCACAGATATGCATCCGTTTTAATAAAATGATGAGTAGTATCATCTGATATTCAATTAGTCTGCCGGCAATGCGAGGGGAAGAGAGAGGATTTGGTGGCAGGGCCCGTGGCAGCGAGGCCCAATCCGAGATGCAGCCCATTTCCAATAGTGGCGAACGGAGCGCCTAATCCGTCGCGTCCGTAGCAAAAATCAAATGTGAAATGAGAAAACAGAAGACCCAGAATAAGATCAACACAGGTCTGTGTGGGAGAGAGAATCAATTAATGATGGTTGACTCACCATTTCTTCCATGGACAGCGATATACAAGGCAGAAGAAGACATTCTGATAACGCAGACACAATCTGGCAGAATTTTGACAGTGGCACCAGGTCATTGGTTTTCTGCAAAGAAAGGTTAAAGTGCCAAACCTAACAGGTGGATGACCATTATCCAACAAGATTTGGAACACACCAGTGCAACTGCCCAATTGCTAGCAAGTTCATACAATTCTCAAAATAATAAGTTAAAAAGGCATAATCAAAGGAACTTTGAAGCTCCATAGAGCTGATCAGTCACTTCACTTCTCAGTCTGGGGTAGCAGCCACCAACTCGGTCCACACGTCATGGATATGGTGCCATTAGCAACATGAACTTTCTACAATTAGAACCAAACAAACATCCCACTGGAACTCGAGGCATCATTCCGCCTTTACGGCTTTCTGTCTAGCCTTTACTGCTTCTCCATATCCAGTTATGAATCGAAGCATGCCAAGGACTTCTACGATTTTTCTGAGCCCAGCTCACGCTCCGCCCATGCCTTCGTTGTTATGAGAAAATCCACGGTTGCCTCAAGAAGCTCAGCATGCTCTTCATGATCATCTTCTTCTTCCTCCTCTTCCTCTTCCCCCTCGTCGTCACCTTCTTTCTCCCCTTCCTCTTCCTCTTCTTCTAGCTGCACTTCTTCCTCACCACTTTCTTCTTCGTCATCATATTTGGTGAAGAGATAGATGACTATGAAAACAACAACAGTCAAGACGCTAATCACAAATCTCTCCTTTATGCTTCTTATTAGGGACCCAACTTTCTTATTTGGGTATGAACACGCACGAGAAGATTTTCTTTTGTTGTTCCTTCCAACCCTCACACCATCTCCAACCGTGCGTCAGCACGCGTCTCAAGGTTCATCCACCATGGCCTACAAATGAAAAGAGCTAAATAAAGATCTAAACAAATTGTGCATTACATATCAGTTCCCTTCGGCAAGATCATGGCTCACCCGAGTACATGCTCGATAGTAGAACTAGGTACCAGCTCTCTCCCACAGTCCCACTAAACTGGAGGGCGGAAGGTCATCCACGGTGGCGGCAGCGACGGCGGCGGCGGCGGCGGCGACGATTTGGTGAGGAGAGGGGGAATGGAGCGAAGCTCAGACTCACGAAACACATGTGGCCCATATCGACGTGGGCTGCTTAGCGGCATAACCTAATGGCCCACGTCCATGCTAGGAACAGGCCAGAATGTCCTCAAAAAAAATCAAACAGGCCAGAAGAGTCTCCTGCTCCCTCGGCGTGTGATGGGCTGGTCAAGACCTCAGGAATCGACTGACACAGTGAGTCAGTGACTCATGAGTCATCAGACGACAGTGATTAATTTGCTCGTGCCCTGCAAACACAAAAGGACAATGCTTTCTACTTTGTAATTGTGCATTCGTTGTTGAATGATGAAATGGCCAAGTCAACAACGGCAGATCGACAGTGACCAGTAATAAGTTCTGAAGAGATGGTCAAACGTTGTTAGTTTTTACTACCTCTGATACCCAAATATGCTCCTTCCAGTCACTATCTATTCGCAAATAAACGATATTTTGAACATCTTCAAAGTACATGTTTGACTGCTTTTTTCATTGCAACATACTATCTGTAAGACGTACCAAAAATATGTATCTTTTATGAAACTATATGTTTAGAGACAAATCTACATGTATAATTTTCTATTATTCAAACAATACATGAAAGGTAATTTGCAAATTAATTTTGAAATGGCTGGCTAGACGAAGGCCAAACCATCACTTATGTGTTACTTGAGAGAGTAAATCCATTTGGGTTTATCTTAAGTTAAACCTTTTAGCTTTGGCCATCGATAACAAAAGATTCATAACAAATCGGATATACTTATTATTATCTGGTTATTCATAAACAAATAAGATGGAATTGAGCCCCTTCTATTTATCTCTACACAGAGTGTCCAGCATTCAATTTATATGTTCTTAAACCAAAGTATATCTACTAGGTCAGAATAATGGTGCTGATGGTGTTGATACATGAGAACTCAGTCAAGAAAATGCACTGCCCTTGCATGTTTGTTATCTTAAAATTAAATACGAATAAAACTCAGATGCCATTTGATCACTTGCCAAAATCGGATTCACACAAGCTGGAATTGCCGAGTGTGTCGAGTCACGAGTCATAAGTCAGTCCTGGAAATCTCTCTATCCGGTCACGGGGGTTACAGCGGCGAAGTCAACAGTAATATCGACCAGTTCGACAAACTGAAATCCTGCAGGATGGCCAGAATTAATCTAATAGTTTTGTTGCCAATATAGCAGCCGCCCACAAAAGTCCTACACCGGCGACCACACGCAATCCCTTTCCCGCCTGAACAGTCAAGGATTTTTATCTTCTGCAGATCGACTACGTCTAAACAGTCAAGGCTAGGCTTTTTATCTTCTGCAGACTAATTTGTGGTTCTCCTGATATGTTTCCACCTCAGTAAGGTGTCATTTCATATGCAAAGCTAGACATAGAAATGACCATCTGATTTCTATGTCCTCTTCATTTCTTCCTCATCTGTCATCTGTGCATGCAAGATCTCCCTTTGTTCATCACCATGCCTTGTCTCCATATCGCCATGGTACTGCTGCTCTCCCTGCACATCTCTGCAAGTTTTGCCACGGCGACGGATACCATCTCAGCTGGCCGAGCACTCTCCGTTAGTGACAAGCTTGTCTCCAAAAATGGCAGGTACGCACTTGGCTTCTTTAAGGTGGGCAACAACTCGTCCACAAACACTAGCAACTGGTACCTTGGCATATGGTTCAATAGTGTCCCCAAATTTACTCAAGCATGGGTAGCAAACAGGGATAACCCATTCAAGAGCCCCTCCTCACTGGAGCTCAAAATCTCCCATGACGGCAACCTTGTCGTCTTAAACCAGTCTAACTCTGTTATCTGGTCCACCAAAGCCAAGAACACAAGAAACAATACCATTGCCATGCTCCTGGATACCGGAAATTTTATCCTTAGAGATGTGTCAAACTCGTCGCAAACTTTATGGCAGAGTTTTGATCACCCAACAGATACATTTTTCCCTGGGATGAAGCTTGGATGGGACAATCTCACTGGTCTGAATCGCCGACTTGTTTCTAGAAAAAACTCAATAAGCCCAGCCACTGGTATATATTGTGAGGAGCTCGATGTTAGAACGATCTCTTCCCGTTATGGCCCAAAGGCCCGTACCCGACTAGAGGGAGCACTGGAGCGGCGGGAAGCGCTGCCACCGCCGCCGTCCTCCCTCATCACTCGCCGCCGCTGTCACCGCCCGGATCTACGCCGAGGACTTCCGGCCGCCCCTGCGACCTTCGTCCTCGACATGGCTGCTCCTGCCCCGACTGCACCGCCTACTACCCTTGATGGTCTGCTACCTAATCTTTCTGTTAGTAGTGTAATAGGCTGTGTTTGTGCAAGTGCACATGTTGTTGTTTCAGATCTGTAAATCTATCATGTTTATTACTCAAAGTTTATGCACCCGAGTTAGATCTACATGCATTGGTCCTAGTTTTGGGTCTAACAATGGTATCAGACGCCTAAAATCGAGTAGATCTATTGTTTTAGGGTGAGTGTAGTGTTAGTTCAAGTGAACAGACCCGAATCAGAGAGAGGGGAAAAAACACCACAAAGTCATTCGGTTTTAAAGTAAATCGACGAAACGAGTTGAATCGAAAGTACATCGAGTCAAAACAGTCAAAGATTCAAGCGAATCGAACCAAAAAGAAAAGAAATCCGAGAAAATCAAACCCTAATCCTAACCCTTACCTCGTGGCCGTCGCCACGCGAGCAGCACCACCGAGGGACCACTCGACGGCGGCGCGCGCACCCTCGGGTGCACGCGCTCGCCGGCGAGGGGACCCGCGGCGGCGCTCTACCTTCTGGATCTAGCCGAAGTTGGCAGTGACGAGAGGGAGGTAGAGAAAGGGATGGGGGTCGGCCGCTCGCGAACATGGCACTCCGGCCATGGCGCGGCGGCGCGCGCACGGAGCACGGTGGCCAAGTTGGCCGGCCATGACGTGCGGCGGCGCGGCGCGGAGGAGCCCGCGCTTGACAGAAGCAGGGGGAGGAGAGAAGAAGACGGCGCGGCGGCGAGAGGCCACCGACCGGGGTAGCGATGACGCGGCGGCGTTTGGCCGCCGGCCATGGCGCGCGGCGGCGATGACCACCGGCGCCCGAGCCACTGGGCTCGGGCAGAGAGACGAAGAGGCGAGTAGCTGCGCGGCCGGGAGGAAAATGCCCTAGGGTTAGGGTTCCCGGCACGTGAGCGGCTTTTATACCGGCGAAATCTGCGGCTGACCGTCGGATCGGGCGGACGGCTCAGATCGACGCGGGGCGGCCGGAGACGCGGTGCTGGGCCGGATTGTCGGCCCGCCCGTTGCCGCCCGGGCCAACTTTTAGCTGGGCCGCGGCAAGGCCATCACCACACGTGAGCGCGGGCACCGAGCGGGCCAAGCTGGGCCAATCGCGGGCCATGTGCGCTGAGCGCGCTGCTGGGCCGAATGGGCCAATTCCTTTCGCGGGCCAAATTTGAGTTCTGCACACAGTAGTTTTTGTCATTTATTTGAATGAGTTTTTCAGATCATTTTTAAGTGAATTTGAGTAGAATTTGTCCCTATTTGAATTTGAACCAAAGCTATAATTCTTCAGAGGATAAATTAGAGAATTTTGCTACTGTTTATGTGCATTTTTAAGTATTTTTCCGCTGCAAGTTATGTCTCTATTTAAATTGAACCAAAGGGATATTTATTTAGAGATAGTGCATTAAGTTTAAGAGTTTTTTATAATGTTGTAATTTTTCTGGCCAAAGCTGATAATTGCAATATTATAAACAGAATATTTAGAGATGTTTTTTATGTTAATTCTATTTTCTGCCCAAAGGTGATATAGAATTAATATAGAGAGTTGTTGTTTGGAGATTAATTTTGACCAAAGTTAAGTTAATACATGCAGCAATTATTGTATGTATTATTTTCTCATCATATTTTGACTGATTATTTTAGGACCCGGCTACATTGGCGCCATCCCTGAGCTAGTTGGCAGCAACTACAAGGCATGGCGCAATTTGCTGGAGTGCGCGTTTGTGCTGCTGGAGATAGACTCGGTGCTGACTACACCTTGTCCGGCAGTCATTGAGCCTGTGTAGAGGGCTAATGGAGAGGATGACGCAGCGTGGCAGGCACGAGAACGTGTCAACATTGATGCCATTGCTGCGAGGGACCTAGAAATTGCCAAGTGGCAGGTCATGAACAAGAAGTGCCTGAAGATTATGCAGACAAAGATGTCTGAGGCTATCAGGGCATCCATTCCAGAGAAGGATGCAGAAGGGAATGTGCACACTGCCAGTCAGTATCTGGAGATAGTGGGGCGACAGCACCACACGCATTCCAAGGCTTATGCTAGTACCCTGATTGAGGAGCTCATTTCCATGAAGTACACTGGAGGAGGTGTGAAAGATCACATCTTAAAGATGAGCAACAAGAATGGTAAACTCCATGCAATGGAGATGGGTTTGCCTGAGCAGTTCCTGGTGCACCTTGTGTTCAGGTCGATGCCATCTGAGTTTGGTGTCTTGGCCTGTAGCTACAATACCCAAAATGAGGATTGGGACTTGCACAAGCTGATGTCTATGTGTCAGCAAGAAGAGGAACGTCTGAAGGCACAGAATGGTGGATCTATCTCCTACGTGCATCACAACAATCACAACAAGAAGAGACATTTTGGTAGCAAGGGCTACAAAGCAAAGAACCAGCACGAGAGTGGTCCGTCCAAAGCACCTCCTAAGCCACATGGGAAAGCTCCCACTCAGGTGGACAACACCAAGAAGAGAGCTGGAAAGAATCAGTGCCTGTGGTGTCTAGAGGAAGGACATTGGCAGAAAGATTGCCCCAAGTTCCTTAAGCACCTAGCTACTAATGGTGAGGATGTTATTACTTTTGTAGATGAATCTCTGTATTTAAGTTTTTCGAGTTCCACATGGTGGATTGACTCAGGTGCAACTGTTCATGTTGCTAATTCTTTACAGGGATTCCGTTCGAGTCGGACGCTAGCAAGAGGCGCAAGAAGCATTAAAGTTGCTAATGGCGTTGATGTTGAAGTGGAGGCCGTAGGAGAACTCCCCATCGAGCTAAAGGATGGCTTCACTCTTCAGCTTTACGATGTCTTATTTGTGCCTTCGTTAAACAGAAACTTAATTTCAGTTTCACGCTTAGCAGACAGTGGCTTTAAGTGTCATCGCGATGACGCGGCGGCGTTTGGCCGCCGGCCATGGCGCGCGGCGGCGATGACCACCGGCGCCCGAGCCACTGGGCTCGGGCAGAGAGACGAAGAGGCGAGTAGCTGCGCGGCCGGGAGGAAAATGCCCTAGGGTTAGGGTTCCCGGCACGTGAGCGGCTTTTATACCGGCGAAATCTGCGGCTGACCGTCGGATCGGGCGGACGGCTCAGATCGACGCGGGGCGGCCGGAGACGCGGTGCTGGGCCGGATTGTCATTCACATTTTAAACAAAGTTCCCTCTAAAGCTGTACCTAAGACGCCATATGAGCTATGGACGGGTAGAGAACCCTCTCTAAGGTACATGCGAGTCTGGGGAAGTCCTGCAGAGGCTAAAGTGTTCAACCCAAATATTGGAAAGTTAGATTCCAAAACAGTCAGTTGTCATTTTATAGGATACACTGAGAAATCAAAAGGTTATCGTTTCTATTGTCCAGATCGACACACGAAGTTCGTGGAAACGAGACACGCCATCTTTCTAGAGAGCGAGATGGTCAGAGGGAGCATGGCGCGTAGAGAGATTGATCTTGAAGAGAAGCGGGTATATGTGCCCACTCCAATGACTCAAGATCCAGTATACCTACCGTGTGCTGTTCCGTCACCTGCAGTACAGCCTACTGTGGTGCCAGAACCTATCCCGCCAGTGCAGGCAACGGATAATCAGGAACCTGTTCCACAAGAGGCTGAGAATCCGACTGTCGTACAGGAAGAACCTGCACAGCATCAAGAGCCAGAGGCGCCAGCCGTAGAGGCACCGAACATCTAAAGAAATCCATTTATGGCTTGAAGCAAGCCTCAAGGCAATGGAACATCAAGTTTGATGAGACTGTCAAGAAATTTGGGTTCAAAGCTAATGTTGAGGACAGCTGCGTATATGTGAAGTTTGAGAAAGGGAAATTTATTTTCCTCATACTATACGTAGATGACATCTTGCTAGCTTGCAATGATGTTAGAATGTTGCAGGAGACAAAAGGTTTCCTGTCATCTAATTTCTATATGAAAGATCTTGGTGAAGCCTCATATGTGTTGAGGATTCAGATTCATCGAGATAGAAGAAATGGGGTTTTAGGCTTATCTCAAAAGCCAATAATAGGTCGAGCAATGCTACCAAACCCATAGAGATAAAGTTCTATATGGTTAAAGATAAAGTCCAGGATCAAACTATAAGTCTAAAGCATATTGGTACCAAAGAAATGCTTGCGGATCCGCTCACTAAAGGTTTACCACCCAGTGTGTTCAGAGAACACGTTACCGGTATGGGTTTAAGGGAAAGCCTATGATTTCTGGACAGGGCCTAGTTAGATCCTTCAGAATGGATGAGTATATTGTGGCTGGTTAATCTAGTTGTTATTACGATTACGATGACCCATGCTCGATATGGTTGTCTATGACGAAGTGGATATTCAGCGAGAGGCTGAGATGCAAGATGCAAAAGTTTTCTAAGAAGAGATCGAGAGGGAGATTGTTAGAACGATCTCTTCCCGTTGTGGCCCAAAGGCCTGGGCCACAACGGGCCGATCCCGCGCCCTAGTCGGGGGCGCCCAACCGTGATATGGTTGGTGGGCCCCCGTCGCACAGTGCTATATAGATGTGGTGGGGGGGTGAGGGCGCTCGGTACGAGGTTCTAGGTCTGATGTCCTAGAGATAAGAGGATATTCAGATGCTGATTATGCGGGGGACCGAGATGATAGAAAGTCTACTTCGGGTTATGTATTTACCCTTGCAGGAGGAGCTGTCTCATGGAGAAGCTCTAAACAAAATTTAGTTGCAACATCCACGATGTATGCAGAGTTTGTTGCATGCTATGAGGCAACAGGACAGGTGATGTGGTTAAATAAATTCTAACCTGAATTGAGAATAGCGGACTGTATAGACAGACCAATTACTTTGTACTGTGACAATGCGCCTGCGGTACAGTATGCTCACAATAATAGGTCGAGCAATGCTACTAAACCCATAGAGATAAAGTTCTATATGGTTAAAGATAAAGTCCAGGATCAAACTATAAGTCTAAAGCATATTGGTACCAAAGAAATGCTTGCGGATCCGCTCACTAAAGGTTTACCACCCAGTGTGTTCAGAGAACATATTACCGGTATGGGTGCACAGTGCTATATAGATGTGGTGGGGGTTGAGGGCGCTCGGTACGAGGTTCCCCGGAGCCGCCACACACCCCACCTACAAACCCTAACCCGACTAGAGGGAGCACTGGAGCGGCGGGAAGCGCTGCCACCGCCGCCGTCCTCCCTCATCACTCGCCGCCGCTGTCACCGCCCGGATCTACGCCGAGGACTTCCGGCCGCCCCTGCGACCTTCGTCCTCGACATGGCTACTCCTGCGTCCCGACTGCACCGCCTACCACCCTTGATGGTCTGCTACCTAATCTTTCTGTTAGTAGTGTAATAGGCTGTGTTTGTGCAAGTGCACATGTTGTTGTTTCAGATCTGTAAATCTATCATGTTTATTACTCAAAGTTTATGCACCCGAGTTAGATCTACATGCATTGGTCCTAGTTTTGGGTCTAACACTCGACCCTAGTGGTGTTAACCAGATTGTGCTTGCACAACGGAATTCCACTGAACAATATTGGTATACCGGGGTATGGAATGGCCAACATTTTGCCTCACTGCCAGATGAGGCAAGGAACTCTGATAAAGAGTCATTTGTGACAAATGCCCATGAGAAGTACTACACATATGAAATATCAGATGAAACAGTAACTGTTTACTATAACTTGGATGTCTCTGGTCAAGTAAAGATATTTATTTGGCGCGAGGGCTCACCAGACTGGGTACTGACCTATTCGCAACCTAGAGCTCAATGTGATGTGTATGCTGTCTGTGGGCCTTTTGGAATTTGCAATGATGATGCCCTTCCTTATTGCACCTGTATGAAGGGGTTCTCCATAAGATCCCCTGAGGATTGGGAGCTAGACGATCGAACAGGAGGATGCATGAGGAATACTCCACTAGATTGCACTAGGAACGGAAGCTCAACAAGATCCACAGACAAGTTCTTATCTTTGTCATGTGTTAGTTTGACTCAAAGTGCGCACAGAACAGAAGATGTTCAAAGCATAGGTGTGTGTGCTCAATTCTGCCTAGATAATTGTTCTTGTACTGCATATTTGTTCAGTAATGGTACATGCTCTATTTGGCATGGAGAACTGCAGAACGTAAGGCAGACACAATGTAGTAATACAGCAATTTCAAAGGGAGAAACTCTTTACCTTCGCCTTTCTGCTAACGATATTCAAAGTTTTGAGAAAAACAAAAGAGTGTTTATTATTGGAGCTGCCATTGGAACAAGTGTTGCTGCTTTAGGTCTGTTTGCATTCGCCACGCTAATAATGATTTGGAGAAACAGAAGAAAAAACTCTCGAAAATACCAAATATTGCTCAAGATTGCAACGGAATTATTGCATTCCGGTATAGTGATTTGAAACTTGAAACTAAAATTTCTCCGAGAAGCTAGGAGAAGGTGGGTTCGGTTCTGTATTCAAGGGGTTTCTAAATAACTCAACTGCAATAGCTGTGAAGAAGCTTAACCATCGTACTCATCAAGGAAAGAAGCAATTTAGAGCTGAAGTGAGCTCGATTGGAATTATCCAGCATATCAACTTAGTCAAATTAATTGGTTTCTGTTGTGAAGATGCTAAAAGGTTACTTGTTTACCAAATGGCTCCCTTGATTTCCATCTTTTTCAAAAATTACAGTATCACGGAAGTGTTTGAATGCTTGCCTTGTGTACTCTGAATAAACCTGGTGCTTTCTGCCACAGATGCTTTGTAATCTGATCCTGTCATCTCCTCAGCTGTATAGTTAATCTGCGCGGTATTAATTAGTTTATAGTGAATAAAAGAATTACAAAATGAGTGATGATTTCTTGTGCGCGATGTTCATCGTGTAAAAAAATATATATAAAGATCAGGATGTGAACTATTTGTCTAGTATCCATAATAAAAATTGCTTTGTACACTAGACATCTCTTGATAAAATTATTTTCAAAATTTTCTGTTCAAAATTAGTTTTCACCAAGGGTGGTAACGGATCATGGCCCGTTTGTTCCTTCACAATCTAACTTGGCGCTAACAAAATTTAGCTCAAAAACTAGTATTATTTTGGTCCGGTCCTAATCCGGCCCGATCCTTAAAATTTCTAGTACAAAATTGAGGGCCCTTTACCACCCCTAGTTTTCACTAAGTTGTTGGTCCTATTTGTAAATTATACATTTAATAGAATATGATTGTAAAATTACATACATTCAGTCCTACGCAGTGGGCCAAGTGGGCTGTACTTTTGATCGCTCGGCCCAACCCCACACTCAAAAGGAGCCCATTTGCGGCCCTGACGGATGGGCGCCTCGTCGTCGCCGGCGAGCCAACCCCAGCCACCGCCCACCAACCCGTGACCAACCAGACAGAAAGAACAGAGGCAGCTCTCTTGGCGTGTTTGCTCACCTCAGCTCAGTTTAGCTCCGCCTGCTCAAGATTTTCCCTCAGTTTTCTCAGTAGTCTCCCCCCATACTCCCACAAGGTCAGAACAAGCAAGACAGGAGAGGTAGAGCAAAAGCGCGCCCGTCGGCGGTCGTCCATGGCGGGGGAGGCCAAGAAGCTGTGACAATTCTATTTTATTTCAGAAAAAACATTTTTATGTATTGTATTGAAATGGAGTACCAGGTATCAGATAGCTCTGGGAGTTGCTAGAGGATTGGCCTACTTGCATGAGAAATGTCGAGACTGTATCATACATTGTGATATTAAGCCAGAAAATATTCTCCTTAGTGACTCATTCATCCCAAAAATCGCAGATTTCGGGATGGCAAAGTTTTTGGGAAGAGATTTTAGCCGAGTCCTAACTACTATCAGAGGAACTATAGGATACCTTGCACCTGAGTGGATCAGCGGAGTGGCTATTACATCAAAAGTAGATGTTTATGCCTATGGGATGGTTTTATTGGAAATTGTATCTGGAAAAAGGAACTCATGGGTTCCATGTTCTTGTAGTAGAAATCATGACATCTATTACCCAGTACATGTTGCACGGAAGATTCTGGATGGAAATGTTAGGAGCTTGCTGGACAACAGATTATGCGGTGAAGTGAATTTGAAAGAAGCTGAAATAGCTTGCAGGGTTGCATGCTGGTGCATTCAAGATGATGAGTTTGATCGACCAACGATGGGCGAGGTGGTTCAGATCCTTGAGGGTCTACTTGAAATCAACATACCGCCGATGCCAAGGCTGCTTGAAACTATCGCCGGAAGCTCAAATTATTCTACTTGCTGCTAATCCTCTTTTAGCCAAATATATAAATTACAGTATCACGGAAGTGTTTGAATGCTTGCCTTGTGTACTCTGAATAAACCTGGTGCTTTCTGCCACAGATGCTTTGTAATCTGATCCTGTCATCTCCTCAGCTGTATAATTAATCTGCGCGGTATCCATCAGTTTAGTGAATAAAAGAATTACAAAATGAGTGATGATTTCTTGTGTACGATGTTCATCGTGTAAAAAAAATTGGGCGCCTCGTCGTCGCCGGCGAGCCAACCCCAGCCACCGCCCACCAACCCGTGACCAACCAGACAGAAAGAACAGAGGCAGCTCTCTTGGCGTGTTTGCTCACCTCAGCTCAGTTTAGCTCCGCCTGCTCAAGATTTTCCCTCAGTTTTCTCAGTAGTCTCCCCCCATACTCCCACAAGGTCAGAACAAGCAAGACAGGAGAGGTAGAGCAACAGCGGGCTCGTCGGCGTCGGCGGTCGTCCATGTCGGGGGAGGCCAAGAAGCTCTTCACGGCGTCCGAGGTCGCCCTCCACGCCTCCAGGAAGGACTGCTGGGTCGTCATCGGCGGCAAGGTCAGCGAGAAAGAGATCTTTCTTGTTATGCTTTTTCCCTTGGTTCACTGGAACAGACAGAGATCTGATTCGATCTGGTCAAACTCTGATGATTTTGCTGGTTGGTTTCAGGTGTTTGATGTGACCAAGTTCCTGGAGGACCACCCTGGGGGAGAGGATGTGTTCCTCCATGCATCAGGTAAGGCTAAGAAAGATTGTGCTCCCTGCCTTCCTTTGCTTTTGTTTCCTTTCTTCTGCTTCATTTTCTTGCATGTCTATCTGTTCACAGAACTGTGATCCGTGTACCAAATCATTTCGCTAGTTCAGTTTTCATTACTAATAACCAATTCAAACTTTTTGAAATGGCAATACATTGACTCCTATCACAGCTGTTTTTGCCAGAGAAACTTTGTAAGGCCAACTTAAGTACTGAATTTGGTCTGAAAGTTCTGTAACAACTACATGAGAAATCAAGTATAGAACATCCTGAATTTCTACTGAGAAGGTGCCTTTTGGGATGGTCCAAAATGTGCTAAATACACTCGAATTGCTAATTTGTGTTCTAGGGGCCCTGGTTGGTCTAAAAGGATTTGACCTGTTCTGATATGTTATCCTCATGCTTGCTGTCCATGATAAAATATATGGTACTCTTGCAAAGAATCAATAGCTGGCCGAATTCAAAAGCTGGCAAAAACCAAAAATCAAATCTGAGTATTCCAAAGTTGCTTGCCAACTGTGAGACTAGAGTGTGATGTTGGAAATATGTTTCTGCCCAGGAGAAATCAATGCATGGAAATTAACGTACTCTTTATTTCGAATGTTGCTTTCATCAATGTTAATCTACAAATTGTGCTAATTTCATCTTCCCAAATGGTTCCACTATACTTGTTCCCTTTAGATTACAAATTTTATCTAAATTTAAGTGAAGAACTAAAACTGCAATGTTTACACTTACTACGTTGGTTCGAACAAGATACTTCCATAAATGGAATTATGCTAAGCTTGGTTTCCTCTGTTTGTGATAAATTCTTGAAGCCTCTGGGGATGCAACAGAGGCATTTGAAGAGGTGGGACACAGCACGTCAGCCATCGGCATGATGGACAGCTACCTGATTGGAAGCATCAAGGACTATGTGCGTCCAAGTGCATCAAAGGCCACAGATCCTTGGGGCCTGGATGGGCCACCAAATTCCAGGACGATGCAAGGGAACAAAGGCCCTCCTAATCCGAATGCCTTCCTGGACTTCCTACTCCCATTGTTTGTTCTTGGCCTCGCATTTGCAGCTTGGTATTACCTAACCTTCGTCTCCAAGAACCAATAAGTTCATTGAGGCTTGGAATTATTGCTCATTATTAGATTGCCAGGGTTATATCAGCAGAACATTTGAAGAAGGTAAATCTTGTCTTACGTAATTTGTACTTGAGGTACTGGCTATGTTTTAGAGAGGCAGAGAAGACAGAGGAATGATCGTGGTTAGCTTAAGCTTCACGAAGTTGTAGTTTCCTTGGAAATCCTGTTCTTGCATGTAACCTCCATGTCAAAACACAGATGTATGAATGAGACAGTTGCCCTTATTTTTTTTTTTTGCTTGGGGTGCCTTTTCTTGTAAAAATTCTTAGTTTTGTGGTGAAAGGTCCCATTATTATATTTGTGGTTTGATTGATACATTTTTATATTTGTGGCTCTAATTGTTGACCTTGACATAGTCATCTAAGCTTTTTAGCTCATTTACTTGACAGACGGATGGGATTAAGAATAATATGAGGTGCTATTGGTTATTTACTTTGAGCTATTTTTCCTCTCTAGCTGGATCTCCACTAGCTAGAAAGGATATTTTTGTCTTTTTTTTAAAGTAGAAAGGATATTTTTGTCAAAAAAATAGAAAGTGTATTTTAAATACTTCTTGCTCCATGATTTTCCTCATGCCTTCTGTGCTGTGTATTATCTTTTCTTCCCACCAGTCTATCATGACACATCAATAGTTTTAACATCTCAAGGTAAACCTGACCAGGTGCAAGGTTTGAGATATAAAAAATTCCATCTATGCCAACTCTATGTTGTCAATAACTCTATCCAGCTTATTAAGAAACTATAGAAAAGAGAAATTAAATTTGTCAAAGGATACAACACATATGCAAACATTTGTCAATAATGCACGGTTTAGCAGAGACTTTACACCCTGTAGAGTCTGTACTCTGTAGACGGCGTGCTTGCCATCACCAAGAGCTGTCATAAATAAATACTAAAAAAGACATACTTTAAAAGCCAATTGGCGACGACCAAGTTCCAAGTTAAAGGACATTCTTTTGCCTCATCTAAAAATTGCTAAACATTCTCCTCTCCCTGGCTAGCTGCTTCCTCCTTTGCCCGAGAGCAAAATTGCATGAGAGCAAAAAATGGATGGCCTCATCCCCTTCGTCGTCAAGGCTGTGAAGAAGAAGAAGGCCATGAAGCACTACCGCTCCCTCTCCTCCGCCCACCTTGCGCATGTCGATTTCACAGACCCCACGCCGCAGTGTCCATTCTTCATGACGCCTCAGCATCCCAGAGCTCCAAGATGGCATGGCGGCGGCGACGGGGACATGTTCACGACGCCTCAGCACCCCAGGGCGCCAAGATGGCTTGATGATGATGATGATGAAGAAGAAGGTGATTACAATGGTGAGCCTGCTGCTGCTGCTGCAGTTTCCGCGGCCGCGCTGCCACCTGTGGCGCGGGCCAAGAGCAGCGACACGCGGCCCCTGCCCATCATGGAGCCGCCGCCGCCCAGGCACTGACCTCGCCGCCGCTCAGGTACGATGGAAGCTGTCAAGAGTTTGGGCTTGTTCGGCGGGGAGATGGTTGTACAGTCGGATGTCAGTTGTCAAAGAGAGATTATTTACATGCTATGTAATTGTAACGTCAACAGACATTATGTTCTTATTCCAAGGATTTCACCAAAAAAGAACTAATTCGTGGGTAGTAGTTGAATTGTCTTCAGTCTCGGACGCTGTCATTATCGGATTTGCAGACTCTTTTTCGAGAATACGCAGGAGAGCTGCGTATCATTGTGTTACGAAGATGATTGAAAAAACAGTTTTACATCGCGGGCCGCTAGGGCGCACGCTCACATCGCTGATTTCACACAAGGGACTATACGACTAAAGATACAACCATAACGCAGGGGAGGGGAGTCAAATAATTATCGGATTTGCAGACTCAATCCAATAGACAGGAAATGAAGCAAAGCATCGATTTATCCATCTTTCGAGTTCTTTTTTCCTCCGGTGTGCTCACGAATTAATGGTGAAATTTTGATGCACTGAAAGAATATTATTGTTGGGAACTGCTCCGGTAATCTACAATTTCAAAGTTGCATGAATCTTGAAGCCCCAACTACCGATTAATTAACTGTTTTAATTTTGTTTTTATTTTGGATCTCATCTGGACCTATTCCGGCCCGCGCACCTACCCACAGTCCCAAACCCGATTCCAATCTCCTTTTGCCGCTCCTTTCCTTTTTCGAGAACGGAGCCAAGTGCGGCGGCACACGCTGACCAACCAGATCGGCGTTAGAGCAACTCCAGCAGGGCATATATGGGGCCTCTACTCTAAAATTTGGAGGTTTAAAGAAAAAACATAACTTCAGCAGTGTCTTTAAATGGACCTGCATTTTGATGCACAGGCCTCCAAATCTCCCCTCCAAGCCTCTATTTATAGGGCCCTCCAATTCCCCCTCGAACAGTGGGCTCCTCCAAACATACGGCTGACAGGTGGGTCCATAGAGAAATAGAGGCCCGAATACATATGACCACTGAAGTTGAGTGTTTATTTTATGCCTCTATTTTTTAAAGATGGGTCTGCAAGTAAGTTTTGAAGGCCTTAATTTGAAGGGCTCCACTTGAAGTTGCTCTTACATACGCATCTTGTAGGAGCCGTTTTGCCGTCCTTGTTACATTTTTGCCCCGGCGCGTGGACACTCCCTGTGAGCCACCACAGCGCCGGTGTCCTACAGGAGGAGCAGCCAGGACCGAGGAGCCATTGCCGGCATGATCCGTTCTGTTTTGCCGCACCCGCAAAGACCTTTGCAAGTGCACTGGCATCACTTTATTGTTAGGGGGATCGAGCACGCTACAGACTTCCCGACAACCATGGCCAAATCTGACGAGCTTATTTTGGTGCGATACTAACTACTTCCCGACAACCATAGCCAAATCTGGAATTTGGCAGCTGCTCAGAAAAATTATTAGGCCGGGGCAATGCAGCTTGCAAATGCGTAAGAACTCCAGCCTGTCAGTCCAAGCAAATAGACACCGGTACACTAGACATCACTAGACATCAAGTTCACTGGTAGACTTCAAGTTGGATCTAACCAATGTAGCCGGGTTGTTGCCGGATATGCAGTAGTACCGATAGATTTCTTGTGTATTACAATTTACAAAGTAGCTATGTATCTTTCTAATGGAGGTTTCTTTTGATCATTACATTTTTTCCTTAATTTTCTGTTGCAAGATAAACTAATAAAGTACCTGGATTTGCGCAGGCAGTTCGATCCAAGGGCACTTAAGCAAGAGAGGGACAGCAGGAGATGCATCTCGGCATGCAGAGATGCCTAACCAAGAGAAAAGAAAAGAGAAGCGTTGTGAAAGATATTAGAGAATGTCGAGCGTGGTTATCCTAACATTGGAAATGCAAATAGAACAATCCAGCATCTATGCATTGTTTATAACTATGAGGTGTACACTATCTTTTAAAACACTGTCTTATTATGGCGGTGTTTAGTTCCCAAATTCACACTCCAAAATTTACTATGTAAAAAGAAGATTCCCATCACATCAAAATATCATAGCATGTATGGAGTATTAAATATAGGTAAAATTAAAAACTACTTGTACAGTTTTGTTGTACCACATTGAATCTTATTTATTTACCACATTTTTTGCCGCTGATCTTATTTATTCAACCTTTTGCCGCTGATCGATCGATCCCTGGAACAGGAACATGATCTTATTTATTTACCACATTTTTTATTTACCACGTGGATTGATTTGTGGATTGATTTGTTTTGCTGGACGGAGAGAGGGGGGAGGGGTCGCGGTCTTGTCGATCGATCGATCAATGGGTAAATAAATAAGATTAAATTAATCCACGTAG
The DNA here is from genome assembly GCA_900205405.1 of Echinochloa crus-galli. Taxonomy (NCBI): domain Eukaryota; kingdom Viridiplantae; phylum Streptophyta; class Magnoliopsida; order Poales; family Poaceae; genus Echinochloa; species Echinochloa crus-galli. The sequence goes on from OAMR01000002.1 coordinate 2,789,153, forward strand.
CATGGTAATCAAAGAGCAGAGGTAAAATTTGATAGTAGAGAGGAGGCAGGCTGACTTTAGGTTGGGCGTTGTGGCCCAGTTATTGGACTTTCAATTTATTTTGGGCTCGACTGCAGCCGGGCTTCCAAGCCCAAATAATTTTCGGCTGTTGAAACCTATGGGCTGACGAAAGCGGCTGACTAATTATATATTTCCTCAGGGATATTTCTGCAAAGTCCTATAGGAGATCTTATCTTTTTCGGCTGCCGGAGCTCCTCAATCATCCATCCTCATCCCCACCTGACTATCTGTGCTGTGGCACGGCGGAGCTCTTCCGAGGCTCGGCCAGGATGGAGCCGGCACAGCGCGCCCACGCCATGGCCGCACGCGGGCACGTCAGCAACCCTCCGGAGATCTGCTCCTACGCGGTGGTTGGCGGTGGCTCCCACATCTGCGTCGTCTCCATCAACGGCGTCGGCACCTACTGCCTCGACATGGCGAGCCACACGGGGAGCGAGGTCGGCAAGTGGAATACGTGCCGAGCTCAAGCTCTGGTTTGGCATCTCCGGCGAAATCCAGCGATTGGCTCCAGCCCCAGCTAGGCGCTTGCCAGAGCTCGCTGACCGCGCACGGCGTGGCGCTCGGCAACTCGCGTGCTCATGCAGGGAGGTGCCTGTTCCTCTGCTTCGAAGGTGGAGCTTGACGGCTCGCACGTGGTGTCGCCCGCCCCTCACTGCCGAGGCAGAGCTCGCCGGCCATGTGCGTGGCGGCGGAACTCGGTGGCACACGCGGGGAGGCGCCCGCCCCTCTGTATCGAAGGCGGAGCTCGCCTGCTCATTGGCGACAGTGCCCGCCAGGAGAGTTAGGCGACGGATGGGTGAGCCCGGTTGGATTTGCCGAGCACAGATCGAGGATTTATGTAGGCAGGCAGGTGGAGGCGGGGATGGGTGGGGGTGGGGGATTGATGTCGCAAGGATGACGTGGCAAGCTGTGGGGTGAGAGAAATCAGATAGTGGGTACCAAAAACATAGTTTGTATAGATTTTCTATATGATCTATCATGCATCTAAAAAAAATCCAGCATCTATGTATTGTTTACAACAATAAGGTGTGCACTATCTTTTAAAACACTGTCTTATTGTGTGTCGTGCAATCATCTTATAGATAGGGGTGCTACTTTGATCAATCAAAGCTTGGATTCCGGCGAAAAAGATGATTGGTTACACAGAAATGATTCATACTAGCCACCGAATATATTGGTTAGACAGCAATAATCTTGTAGATGGGGCTGCCGAAGACCACAGACTTGGCAACCGAAGACTGCATATGAAAAGTCGTCAAAGGGGACGACTAGAAATGGCCAGGGGACAAGCACACTACATAGGCCTGCTTTCAGTTGGCAACTGGCAAACAAATCAAACAGCGAAAAATGGGCGTGGCAACTCCTCTCCCGCTTTTGATCCTAACAGCATGGTGCCTTCTCTTCCCAGTACAATCAACTACGAACAGCGGCCGCCGCTGCGCTCCCCACGAGCGGGATGCTCTTCTTGCATTCAGGGCCAGCCTCACCGATCCTGGCAAATACCTGTCGTCATGGCGTGGCGAAGACTGCTGCTGCCAGTGGAAGGGTGTCGGCTGCAGCAACCGCACCAACCATGTCGTGAAGCTCCAGCTCCAAAGCTCAGGGAACGTCAATTCAAGCATAGGATTCCGGGGAGGTCAGATGAACTCCTCCTTGCTGGGCTTACAGCACCTGAAGAGCCTAGACCTCCGCTTCAACAACTTCAACGGTATGCCTGTCCCGGAGTTTATTGGCGGCCTCAGGAACTTGAGGTACCTCTACCTCTCCAATTCAATGTTCGGCGGCCGGGTACCTCCCCAGCTTGGTAATTTGTCCAAATTGATCTTACTTGATCTCAGCAACATAAATTCATTTGGTGGGGTTTCGTATACATACTCCGATGATCTCTCATGGTTGTCACGCCTCACAGCATTACAGTACCTTGATTTGAGCAAGGTCAACCTCAGCACTGTGGTCGATTGGGCTCATGTTGTCAATAAACTTCCTTCCCTTGTCACGCTTAATCTACGCCTCTGCGGGCTTCAGAATGCCATTCCATCACCAGTTCATATTAATCTTACGTCACTAGAGTACCTTGATCTTGGAGCTAACAATTTTAGCTCGCCGGCTGGAGCCAACAACTTGTTTTGGGATCTACCCAGTCTCCTTTACCTTGATATGGTGGGATGTGGCCTCCAAGGCTTAATTCCTGAGCAGATAGGAAACATGACATCGATCATAACACTTTATCTCTATGCTAATAACCTAATTGGTACCATACCGACAACCTTCAGGAACCTGCACAAGATGGAAGAGTTGTGGCTATCCCTAAATAAGCTTAACGGGGATTTGTCAGAGTTATTGCGGCCATTGCCAGAAAAGAGTCTGCGCATGTTAAGATTAAATGACAACAACCTGACAGGGAGCTTGCCGGATCAGTTGGGGCATTTCAGTAATTTAACCTATCTAGATCTTAACTACAACAAACTTTCAGGAGGAATACCGTCGAGTATAGGGGTGCTCACTAAGTTGACAGAATGACAACTTGGTTTCAACAATCTTGATGGTATGGTCACGGAAGCCCATCTTGGGAACCTAGCTAATCTAGACTATCTAGATTTATCTGACAACTCATTAACCATATTGGTCCAAGAGAGATGGGTTCCTCCATTCAAGCTTACAAAAGCTGCCTTAAGGTCTTGTAGACTAGGGCCCAGGTTTCCATGCTGGCTAAAATCACAGGATGACATAGTCACACTCGATATATCAAATGCAAGTATATCTGATTCGCTACCTCAATGGTTTTGGATCACATTCGCCAGAACATGGAATCTGGTGTTGTCAGGAAATCAAATCAGCAGTATGCTGTCACCAACAATGTTCCAAGAAATGGAGGCGGAAACGATTGTTTTCAGTGATAACTATTTAGTTGGTTCCATTCCTAAGCTTCCCAGAAAACTAAGAGTTTTGGACCTCTCCAGAAATAATCTGTCAGGGCCGCTACCATCTGATTTTGGGGCTCCACTTTTGGAAACGCTTTTTCTCTTCAAAAATTCTCTCTCTGGTAGAATTCCTCACTACTTCTGTCACTCGGAAAATTTATTTCGGGTGGACTTGTCAGAAAACCAACTACATGGGACATTTCCTAACTGCAAGGTGCAAAAGAAAAGAGGGAGTTCACTTCGGACCAGCTCGTCAAATATTGCCATGTTGAACTTGAACACGAACAATCTGTCCGGAGAATTCACTACATTTCTTTCCAAATGTCAAGAGCTAGTTTTTCTTGACCTTTCATATAATAATTTTTCTGGGGTCTTGCCCACATGGATAGGCGATAAACTGCCCTCATTGTCATTTCTAAGTTTGCGCTCAAATTTGTTTTCTGGCCACATTCCTCGACAACTTGGCAAGATGAAGGGACTTCAATATTTTTTTTTCGCGAACGTGCCTTAGCACGTATTTCATTAAGAAGAAAGCATATTACAAACGGTACTTGTTACAGGCCAAACAGAGGTTGACCTACACAAGTGCACAAAGGATAAAAGGTAGAGAAAAAACTGAAACAAGGCCAACAAACAAACGGCCAGCAGACCAACTAGAAAAGAGCGACAACAGCTCCAACACGCACCAACACAGAACTAGACAAGACCGCTCTCCTGAACCTGCAGAAAGATAGAACCTCGCCACGAGCGCCGAAGGTCCCAGGTGGCAAAGCATCCACCAGAAGCATAGCAAGGCGGCAAAGCATCCGCCCGAACCGACGACCAAGCACAACTCCGCAGGGGTGGCAAAGCATCCACCCGATACGACCAC
>OAMR01000002.1:2796172-2822849 GCA_900205405.1 Echinochloa crus-galli
GGAGGGGCACACTTGTACAAGTAGCAAATGAATTTCATCCCGACTCCAATATTTAGACTTGGCTTGTAATAATATGTCTGGGATAATACCACAAACACTTTCAGATTTGGCAGCTATGCAATTTCTCCTCAAGATGATGGTTCACTTGAAGGTATCGTTGATTATGGCATGAGCACAGGTGCCACTGATTTGATTTCTTACACTGATAGCTCACCGGTGATCATGAAAGGGCAACAACTTGAATTTACAACTGGAATCGCGTACTTGGTAAATTTTGATCTTTCATGCAATGCTTTTACAGGGCGTATTCCAGAAGAGATTGGTAAGCTTGCAGCATTGAAGAACTTCAACCTGTCATGGAATCATATGAGTGGGGTAATACCTGACAGTGTTGGTAAATTACATTCATTGGAATCACTAGACTTGTCACAAAATCAACTTTCTGGAGAAATCCCAACAAGCTTATCGGCTCTAACATCGTTGGTACATTTGAACTTGTCATACAATCGTCTGACAGGAAAGATACCTTCCGGGAATCAATTGCAAACGCTCGATGATCAGGCATCAATTTATATTGGTAACCCAGGTCTCTGCGGTCCTCCTCTCAACAGTAGCTGCTCAGAAACCAATTTAACTCCAACTACTCAAGTAGAGAGCAGAGATGTAAGCGACACAATTTCATTTTTCCTCGCCATGTGTTGTGGATACGTAGTGGGTCTCTGGATTGTCTTCTGCCTCTTCTTATTTAAGAAGGATTGGAGAGTTGTTTCTTTCTCATTTTCTGACCGCTTGTATGACTGGGTTTTTGTGCAAGTGGCTCTGAGTTGGGCTTATCTGAGAAGGAAACACTGAATAGCAGCTCACATCCCAAGCTCCGTCTTCCATTCGCCTCAGAAGGGGACAGCATCCGTTATATTGAACTACATACTATGTACTGCCAAGTGTATTGCTTCTGCTACGCCATTATGTTGTTTTCCTATTTCACATTCTCAATTTCTCATGCCTACTAAATGTTAAAAGTGTACTACTCGGTCATGGCCACATTTGCTGAAATTCCACTGTTTACAAAGATACATTTAGTGTGCTAATAATCGATTCTCATCGGCATGTATGATTTCAGTTGTGGTTTTCATAGTACCGACAATCAACATTGCAATTAATTATATTGTTTGCATAGTTTGGCGAACATATCACAGCCACTGTATCTCCAAAATAGGCACGCATCAAGGATACAGTTCCTTCGATCTTCCTTTAATTTCATTGCATACTCCAAAAACACGCTGTAAGAGACTTAGAGGCTAGGCTGTAGCATAATCAGCAAACAACAAATAAAACCTCCAAAACGTGCCGTAGGGGTTTGAGCGCTCACTGTTTCGCAGTTGCAGTTCCTTCTTGCAAACCCGTATGTGAATGAATGCTGAAACTGTGTGGACTGCTGTATAAAAATGTCCTAACTCCATGTTAATTGATACGAACCACCAATGACAATTGGCAAAACCGCCAGTGAGTGATGAACATTGAACCCAGATTATGATTGTTACATGTTTATTGCCAATTTAAGCAGTGGCTGACAGTGCTATACAAGTACAGGACGACCACAGCCAAGGTTACAACTAATATTTCTCCACGACAGCGCCACAAAATATCACTCATCAGAAATAGCAAAATTACAGATCTTCTCAGAGAAGTGAGATAACACACTTGTATTGTATCTATATCTTTCCAAAATTCCACGGAGACACACCTCTAGTTACACTGCTCATTGAGCCCTATTTGCAGTTACAATCGCTCTACACACTACAAAACTCTTTGTATGGACTGGCATTCTCTCACCTTGACAGCCGCTTTCAACTGCTGTTCAGATGAGCCCAGCAACAAAGAAGCAAAGAACCTAGTCAAACACAGCCGTGGGAAACCTTCTATTTCCTCTTGTATTTATACATCTTCTATTTCCTCCTTGTATAGTTGTATTGTATACATAAACTCTTACCATTTGAGTGTTACTTCTGTGTTCTGTGCACAGGAAGTGTTCTGTGCACAGGAAGTGATTTCTCAACAGAGGCCGTGGGTTTGGTATAAAACAATATGATATGGTGTTAGCTTTGTGAGAAGAGGGCAACAGGACTGTGCAGAGTGTCAGGATGATAAGCGGAGTGCTATCTCGTGGAGGAGCAATCTCTTCTGGGCTGCGTCAATCACACCATTGCACTCTGCATTCACGAGGACCTCACTCATGATTGCAGCAGCATGCCCAGTGGGCTCTTCAGATGTCCTTCGCAGCATGAACATCTACACAGCATTAAGACAGTCAATTAAGCTGTTTTATTTAACACTGTACTTCTGAACTACTGCTAGCATGAAGTGTGTTGGTACGCTGTCCATCTTCTATTTTATTATATTTGACTACCCAACCAAGTAATGAGCTAAGAGATTTAAGATAACATGCAATTGGTGTTTGGAAATATTAGTGGAAATTAAAACTTATGGAGACCACTTGAATAAACTCACACTAAATCACATATTTATTTCATTACATGTGGAAGCACCTCTATGCTCATAAAGAAAGCATATGTAAACTCTACAATCATGACTAGAGAGATAAGTTACCTGTCCACGATGAGATATCTCAAGGCACCCAGGTGGCTGGATCCATGGTTCACCATCAACCTGAACAGGGAATGAACTGTGGAGGTGCAATCTTATAACCTTTCCTTGGGCTAACCGGTGAGCCCTTGAAAGTCCAATCTATCAACAGCAGAAAAAATTATTGTCAACTTCATCACTACATATGAACAGCACCAGATTTGGAAAATGGAAGACAGAATAATTGGACATTTCGAGTAAGCAGACTATATGTACCTGTAGTTTGCCTAGATGCCACGTCCCTGATATACAGACCACCTCAAGTACTTTGTCATGGATTGATTGCAAACTGAAATCATCATCATGGTCATTGTCGTTTTGCCACAGATCAACACCCCCCATGTAGCTCGGGATATTCATAACAATCACACCTTCTGCATCCTGATGAGAAATAGCAGATAAGAAAACTCCAAATAAATAACAAGCATGTGACAGATTGAAAGATATAAAGCAGGTTACCTCCGGAATTTCAATGTTCTTTCCATCAACTTCAAGGCTAACATGCCATGGTAAATCAGAACATGACCTATCCATCATATCCTTAGCACCTTCTCTAGCGTATATCAGCTTGTTGAAAAACTGCATGGAGAAAATTAAAGCATTTACATTATCTATCAAAATATATGGTCAGCATGGAAGATAATATATGATCACAGCTGTTTAGGATGCAGAGATTTCTCGGTAGTTTTCTAGGAATTCACAAGAAATAGTTCATTTCCTACAGAAATATCTGAACATGACTATGTCCTCAGAGTTAACTGTAAAAGATGTAATATCCCTTACCTGGCTGCAAAATTGATCTGGTTTTTCCTCCCTAGAGGTGTGGAAATCATAAGCAACCTTTGCATCGCATCCAATTCCTACAGGATAGAACAAACAAATAATATTTTTTAGCATCTTCATCTTCAGACTAGTAATATATTTAACAAATAGAAACTGTTGAGTAATATGGCTGGTGTTGAAGGATGAAACTTACCTAAATAATTAGTCATAAATTTTACTTGCTTGGTGCATTGATCTTCAGTTCCATTCTTCTCTTTGATGGCTACATTCCAACGATCAAGGACTGTAACAGCTGCGTGGTCAACATCATTTAAAAGTGCACATATTCCTCCTTGTCGTTCAACAGAAGATAAACCCCCACCCCAGCGCATAACACGCGAGAGGTCGTTTCCTGTTCCCAAAGGAAGAATGGCAACAGGGGGAGGAGATTCGTAGTTCTGCTTTTCAATGGCATCAAGAACCCAAGCTACAGTTCCATCCCCACCACAAACAAGGATTCTGAAGTGTTTCACATTGTGGAATAGTTGCAGGCCAACTTCAGGTCCCTGGGATGAGCTTAGCTCAAATATCTGAAATAAGGATTGGAATTATTAGGCAAAGCTACAATAAACAATGAAGGAATTGATGTGTTAACTGTTCAACTAAAATGTACATTTCAACTAAAATACAAACAGATAGATTTTATTGCCTACTTAAAATACAAGTGCCTACAAAAAGAGAAACATAAAGCAAGATACTACGCTAAACAGCAACAGATCATCTGGTACTTATATTAAGCAGGACGAGAGCACCACATATCTAGAAATCCAGAACGACATAAAGCAAATTGATGGTTAGTAGATTACCTGTACGGGATTCAACAACATGTTCAATCTTCTTCTAAGAGAAGGCCCATTTCGGCCTCCGCTCTTGCCATTGATGAAAACCAGCAGTGGCCTTGAATCTTGTGGTAAATCAACAAGTTCATACTTCCTCTTTGCTTCATTAGGAATACCAGATCCATAAGGTTGCTTGAGAGAATTTTCAGATAAGTTAGGCTTTGCTAGTGCACACTTCCCATCCAGACCCTGCAATCTAGCAAATCCTTCAAGCACCGAATCAAGGATTGAGGTGTTTGTGGGAGTCGGATTTGCCTTGCCACCAGGATTGTTGTTCATGCGTTTCTTGCTGCGTGGCTTCCTATCCCGACCCCTACGTGTTGAATTGACAGCCTCCTTGATTGAGTTTAGCATTCCACTTATTGCTGGACCTTTGCTAATTTCTTTCACCGACTGGGGAGGAACAATGAGCCTCCTGAGAAGGCCAAGATCACAGGTGTTCCCGGTTTCCTTCAACAGCTTTGCATGGCAATCGACATGGATCTGCCGCTGGCACCACAGGCAGCGCCATATAGGAGAGACGCCAAGGAACGGCACACCGCACGGCTCCTCGCAATAGTAACAGAAAGAGGATATCTCCGGGTTGTCGTCCAGCTCCACCCACCTCTCCGACCAGTGGTGCCGCAGGGGCGACACGCCAGCCTGCGCGACGCACTTGCAGTCCTTCTCGGCACCCCGCGAGCAGTAGGAGTGCGCCGCCACCCCGCAAACAGAGCAGCGGTGGACCACGTCGGCCACGGCGCCCCCTTGCGCGGCGGAGTCAAGGGACGACAGGCACTCACAGCACGTCGACGGCTGCCCGCGCAACGGAAGCAAGAATAACCCGTGAGCCCTACTGCAAGAGCCTCGCATCGCATCGCTGGCATACAACTTTACCCTACGCATCAAGGGAGAGGGGGTCGACGATTTCCCGTGATCTGGAGATGACGAAAGGAAGGAATATTTGAACGGAAAGCAATCAATCCCCACCCTCCCTCAGCCAGTTTGGCAAGCGCAATCCCATTCCCCCCACGGATCACGCCTCGAAACAGGAGCAAAAATCCAACTCCAGCGGCGAATCCGAGACACGAAATCGATTCCTCCAAGCACCGGAATCATCAAACGAGAGGAGGCAGGCAAGGCGAAACGAAACGAAACGTATCTACCCGGACCGAAAATAAAGGCGAAACAGCGTTGCTGCAGGGGCTGGATCCGCCGGCGCCCCCGCGCGATCCCCGCCGGGATCCCGCATTCCCCGTCCGCCGCCGCCGCTCGCCCAGCGGATTCATACAATTCAACCCCCGCGCGCCGAATCCCACCCTCCCCCTACGCTCCGCAGAATCGTTGGGATCGCGAGCGCTCACCTCGGCGGCCCTGTGGTCGGGGCGAGCAAACAAACCCTTGCTCCGCTTGGCTTGGCTTCGCCTCGGAACCCTTGCTTGCTTGGCCACCGCCCTCGCTTTGAGCTCGCGCTGCCGCGTGGTTGGGTTCGGCGCTGCAGCGGAGAGAAGAGGCGAGGCGAGGAGGGGGGGAGGAGAATTCGAAGGTGGTGGGTGGGGGCCGGTGGGCGTCGTGGCGTGCGTTTAAAAAGGAGAGAAGATCGGGGGATGCGGGAGGGAGTACAAATCACAAGCGCGTCCTCTGCACTGACAAGGGACGCCTTCCTCATTCCCGTCCCGGCTGCCCGGAGCTCTACGGAGTACGCTTTACGCCACTTGCAAACGATTTTATTCTATTTTATTTTATTTTCAGAAAAAACATGTTTATGTATTCCTCTTTTTAGAAACAAAAATGAATTAGTACTATTTTTACATGTATTTTTTGGAGAAATGCTTTTTAAATGCAAATGGAAAATTTTTTATGAATTTTTTTAGTGTTCTTTTGGTGAATTGTGTTGTCGCACTAGGCACAAAAAGTCTTTGAAGAAAAAGACATAAAAGTCTCCTTCCTCCCATCGCTCATATAGGTCCAACTATGCTTTTCTTAAGGCAAAATATTTTGACTCCGACTCGGTATATAAAATTTTGTGTTGATGGAAAACACAATATTGATAATATATAAGCTTTTATATATTTTCATATTTGACATTTGTGTATCGGTAAGCGCAAAACGTACGGGATTGCTGATGCAAAGGTTTTGAAGTTCAAAATCCGGCTCAGGATTCGGTCTCTTCTGGTTCACTGCGTAACCGAATCCGTTGAGTTTTTCCATGACGGCGGGCGGGGCGTCCAGAACCGGTTCTCCGCCGTCGAGCAGCCAGCCACCTGCGACCGCAGCGCAGTGTATGTGAAGTCCTTTTTCTCTCTCTCTCTCTGTTTCCGTACATTTTTATATAAAAACAAAATAAAAAATGCCTTGGCCGACGCTGATGAATGATGATGCTGACTTGTCAATTACAGTGAGTAGACTAGCTTAATTAGCTGGGAGCTAGCGGTTGTGGTGCTCAGTGTGACAGTGTGGCTTTCGATGCGATCTATGTGTGCCGCGGCATGGGTTGCCATCTCTTGATCTTTACGCGACGCAGCTATTACTAGTGTTGAGGTGGCTGCTGGTGTTTTGGTTAGCGGTTGCATGATGCGATCAAACAGTGATGTATGTGGTCTGTGACCTGTGGCAGAGTTGAAAGACTTCTCTATCAGCTCCCACGCTGTTTCTCGTGGGTTTAATTCTTGCCTTGATCTCATTATTTTTACCTAGAGTGTAATTCTGTCCTATTTTTGTGTCCAATCGTTGTTATGCTTCGTTGGAGGGGAAATGAGTTTTACTTTGGTTGTCATTGTCGACGCGCTCTCGGTGGGAGTAAACTGGATTATTTTGAAGCCCTAACTAGAACTCTAAAAAATAATATTTGAAAAACGCACCCTAGGATTCATATTGCAGAGTGCAATCTTCTCTGGTCACATGGACCAACAACATATAAAGACTAAAAAAAGGCACGAAGATGCCACTATAATCCACTCAACCGACAAGAGATATGGGAAAATAGCAAAAGAAAAATTCTTCAAAAAAATAGAAAAGAAAAGCCACTATCGTCTCATTTCTCTCGACTATATCCATATCAATTAAAATTGAAAGCGTGCATCACGCTGGAAATCATCAAGAGTGCTTCTGATAAAGCAAGCACTGTGTGCATAATCTTCAGAACTTAATTAATCAAAGCCGCATGCAGCAGCACCGCCACCAAGCGCAGGAAGTGGGCCCTTTTATTTCATCAATTTGTTTTTTTTCTCAACCTTTCGGGCCAAATTTGCATGGGGAACTCATGATCACCCCCAAATATTATCAATTCGAGCAGATCCAGAGCGTGAAGAAAGCGAACTTTTGCGGTGGAAAGCGTACACGCCGCGGTGCATTCTTAGTCCCTAAGACTTTGTTGGAGTCTCCATTCCTTCTCCCATCCGGACCACCGGCTTAAGCAAGTAATAACCAGGGCAAAAAAGTTAACATCAACCACGCAAATAAAACTCCCCCTCTCCTTTTCACCAAAACCCTTTTTGGATTTTAATATGTATATCCTCACTTTTCGAGTCACTGTAAAGTTGGCTTACTGATTATAGAAAAAGGAAAAAGTTACAATTATCAAGTGGGGAAAAATACAAAGGACATGGGGGCTCATGGTGGTGAACATCATATATGATGAGTGAGTGTATAACAGACTCATCCACGTGTCACTGGTGCTTGCAATTGTAAGGTCCACTTGTCTGAACCACATCAAACATAAAGCATCATGTCTTATAATAATAATGTTTCTTAGTTTTTTACCACAAAGGCTTTGCTAGCACCACGCGACCTTTAACTAATGACCTTCCGTTCAAGATCATTCTCCAATGAGTAGCTAGTATAGGGGGAGGGCGGCGCGACTAGCTGTGATATTTTGACCAAGTAAGAAACAAACTAAATGGAGGGCCGTCCGTCAAAGAACGCATTTTTTTTTGAGGTCGTCAAGAAATAAAGCAAAATGGTCAGGGGAGATGAGTTTAGCTAGTTTAGCTGGTTGCTTCACTCCTCGGCGCACCGAATGAGAAAGAATCGAACTGCTTAACCTTCAACTTCAAGATGCCCTCAAAAAAAAAACCACTTCAACTTCAAGATTCAATTTTCAAAGGAAACATGCATCATCGACGTACATAGGAGTATATATAATCAGCTCTTACTAGAACTTGTGAAGTACGCCTTCAATTCTCCCTCAAGGAGAACAACATGTATGACAACAATTTTCCCAGAGGACTTTAGCGTGCCTGCTTGGTTTCTTGCACCGATTGTTATTAATTAGCTAGTTGTCGAGGATATTTCATTTACGAAACGATCGAAACGAAGAAACTGCCCTGTCATAAAAGTCTCTCGCTAATGTCAGCGTCACCAACGCCGGTCTCTGTCCATTGTGTTCCCTTGATGATGCACTATACTACCTGTATCAACTTAATTAACCTCCCTTGCATCTGTCCAAAACTGTTCGGTGGGCCCATGGCAATGAACCCCCTCATACGAACCCTACTTCCAGAAAGATCTAAACGGAGCCCTATGGCCACGTCACGGAGCACACGCTGATGTGGCCTCTAATCGACCATCTAATCGACCATCCAATCGTGTCGCTAAACACGCTCCCAGCGGTCCATCGTGTCGCTGTCCAAGACACGCCGGTCGCAGTTGCGGGCTTTCCAGCCCAAGAACGGCCCGGACCTGCCCCACCTGTCCCGTGGGCCCGCGTGCATGTGCGAGATATTTGCGGGCGTCTTTGTTGCTAGCGCCCGGACGTCCGGACGGACTAAAAAATCGGACGGTGGGATCTACACATTTGCAACATCAAAAAAAGTTATCTACAACATCAAAAATTAAAATTTGCAACATAAAAAACAGAGGAAAAAAAAGAGGGCGACGTGGCGCAACCAGAACCAAGTATTCCTCACCAACATACTGTAGCATAAAAAAATTCCCGCCGCAACATGGCATGATGTTGCATGCAACATATAAAATTCTTTTGGAACATCCAAAAATAGCTCATGCAACATCAAACAATAGTATCTGCAACATGAATAGTCAACGTTTGCAACATTAAAACGGCGTGCTCACAACATTCAGCCATGCACGGCAGCAGACGAAAAATTCCCAATAAAAATGCAACATCCGGATGAAATACTTGCAACATGCATGCGAAATATATGCAGCATTACAACATCCCAGATCTATTTTTGCAACATTCATATCAAACAGTTGCAACATTTTTCTGGAACATCCGAAACACGTGAAACATGCTGTTGCAACATGGAGTGAAACCCTAAAACATCTCAGATTTGCTTTTGCAACATTTACATCAAACAGTTGCAACATTTCTTCTAAAACATCCAAGTGAAATATGCTCTTGCAACGTGAAGAAAACCCTGAAAAAAAAACAATGCGACACCTGCCTCCCCTCACCGCCCTCCCTCTGCTCCCCCATCGCCGCGCCACCCCTTCCCCTCCCTCACGCACACGCCATCCATGATGCGGCGCGCGGAGCTCGCGTGCTCGCCGACAGCGGATCCGCAACATCCATCTCAGGCTCCATCTGCAACACGGGGCGCGTTGTTATTGAACGCAACGCTCTCCAAGGTAGCAGTTTTGGGGCACGCGGGGGCATGGGCGCCGAGCCTGCTCCTGCGGGTCAGCGACTTCGTGGGCGCGCGGGGAGGGGGAGCCTGGGCGGCGAGCCAGCAGGAGCGAGGCAACGGCTGCGGGGTTGCGTGGGAAGGGGGAGGTGGTCGGGGGAGCGGCGGCGAGCTAGTAGGAGCAGGGCAGCAGCTGCAGGCGCGCGTGGGGAGGAGGGACGGGCAGCCAGACCGGGCTGCGAGCCTGCAGCGGGGAGCAGTTGATTGAAGAGATAAGACCACAGCGGTGGAGAAAGGGAGTGTCCGATTTTTTTTATGTGCTCCGGACGGCCGTATACTAGCGGGTGAAGGATGGGGCCCCCTGTCGGCAAAGAGGAGAGCACGGGTGATTCCTCCACGTGGCGGGCCGTGCGTACAGCTCGCTGGGGATCGATCGATCGAATCTTGCGCGGATTGTTTGAGCTGTGGTCTTGTGGATCCAGTGGTGCTTGGACATACTGCGTACGTACAAGCAGTGGCGGAGGGCAAGGTATGGCCATAGCCATACCTCAAATTTTGCTAGAAGTATATATGCACAACTTTGGTCTTTGGTTGAATAATTTTGTGAAGTGCTAATCCTTTTATTCACTAATACAAGTGTTAGTTCTGCCATACCTTACTTTTGAATCGTCCTCCGCCACTGCGTACAAGGTACTACTTCATCACATTTAACACTCACTGAACTACTGTATACCACATCACTGCTAAAACATATATGAATCAGCGATGAAACGGGAAACAAACAAAAACGCACACCCGTCACCGCTAGCTCCATACTCTCTCAGTACGTACTAGTAGCGCGCTTTTTATTACAAGTACAGCCCATTGACTTGGAGCATAGCATGGCATGGCATCAACCTAGCTAGTTCTCCAACCGTCACCTCCTTGAAACATGTGGCATGCATGTGGCTCGCGGCCGTCCGGGCGGTCCATGTGGCGGCGTCATGGGAGGATGGAGACGTCGGAGCCCATGCCCATGCCTACAACGCGCGAGCGCGATCGGGGACGATGGAGTGCAGCATGCATGTGGACCACGCATGGAGACGGACAGATGATCTGGACCAAAGCTTGACCATCCATATCCATCTGTCCAGCAGTACACGGGCCGCATGCCAATTGTCAACCCCACGCCATGCCCTTTTAGTGACGGTGTCACGGGCCAGGCTGCTGACGTCGCGTACGGCCAGGCCGCTGGTTGCACGGTTCACCGACCCAACTGTCCGGTGGGCCCGCCTGCATGTGCGAGATATTTGCGGTGGCGGTGGATTACTTTCCCGACGGCCGGTGCGGCCTGCAGGGACCAAACCGAGATGGGGGAGGCCCTGTCGGCAAAGGGTTGATTCCTCCACCTGGCGGGCCGGATGACGTACAGCCCGCTCGGATTCTTCCATTTGGGGTTCGAGCTCTGCAGATGATGATTCTCGGATTTCAGGATCCAATGGAGCTTTGCAGTCTTGGGAGAAGTAGTAGGCCAGGTCATATTCGGATGGTCACGACACGGCCACGTGGGCAAGATCGAGCACCACGCGCGGTACGGTGCCGACTAGTCGAGGAGCCTACCGCCATGCATCTGATATCTGAGCAGCCTTTGACTTTTGACCTCCATCCTCGGCCGGCCGGCTGCACATCTCATGCATGGCACGAGCGAGGTTCCCAAATCTGGCATGTTGGTGAGCTCTGCAATGCACGCCCGCAAGGCCCGTCATGTCGATTTTGTTGCATCGCATCATGCGTGCAAAGCTTGCCTCCTCGTGCACCCATGCGCCCTGCCAAGGAAATCGATCGATCTTCACATACAACACGGCCGGCTGGCTCCCTGCAGTGTCAGGCAGGTCAAACTTTAACCTAAACAGCCCTACGTACCAGTACGAACCAACAAAGTCGATCAGAAAAGGAATAGAAGAAGAGGCCGGTACGTACGCGGTCAGGTCAAACTGCGCACGACGACGTGCCCAGCCCGGGAAACTTAATTATTTCTTGTTACATTACATATACGGCGTCTGCAAGCGGCAGTTCGTTGATTGGCCGGCCGGCTCGTCACGACCAGACCTTTTCTCCTTTCTCATCAGTCAGATTTGCAGCAACTTGAATCTCGGTCGTTCGGGTCATCACCACCTACGTTACGTAGGACTGGACTGCTGGACTCGAAAAACAAAAATAATTAGCTGCAATCTCTTGACTTCCTTCGATGGTCGTCTCCACTGCCCAAGAATACAATATGCGGTCACCACACCTTGACTTGTTCATTTCCATTTTTCTAAAAACAAATTAATGGAAAGAAACTCTATTACCTCAGCTGACTAAATCAGCAGCCACCAGTTCGATTAATTACATCAGTCAGAGGGCATCGTCTCAGGCCACAACGACACAACACAAGCCGGCATCAGCTTTGCACCCACCCCCAGGTTGAGGCTTCGGCCTCTCAATCAAATAAGGCCTCTCTCTCTATCTGCATCGCGTGGGCTCGCTATGTCCGCTTCAGCAGTAGTGATTTGTACTTGGGCCACCTGACGGCCCATGGGCCATGACCATCAATGAATACACACAATCTTCATTTGAGTCGTGATTTGTCGCTTGTAAAGATTGAGTGAATGGGTGATGCAAGTGGAGAAATAGCATCAACCTTCACTGTTGGGACCCACTTATATTGCTTTGGCAATAAATATTGCTCTTGCTTTTAGTCCAGTCTCAACGCACAACTTCATTGCACAGACTATTTACTACTCCCTCCGTCCCGCAATAACAGACCATTTAGCATTCAAATTTTGTCCCACGAAGAATGTCTATTTAGCTTTTAGAGATGCACACATTAATACAAAAGTGTATAGAGAAACACATAGAGACAATCAAATAGCTAGTTAATGCTACTTTTGTAACTCTAATGAGGGGTAACATGGTCATTTGTCATGACTACTAATTTGTCTGACATTTTCCAAAACGATCTGTTATTGTGGGACGGAGGGAGTAGGTAATTGAGACAGATCGATTTTATTGGAATGAAACTTCTCTCGTATGCCACGAAACATTTTCTTATATCTCTCTGCCATATTAGCAATTTTAATACCATACAACTTTTTATGAGACCTGTAGGTGAATCACGGACTAGCCAATAGAGCCACCAAGATGAGCTTTATTGGACATCGGTGTCAACTATATAGAACAATACATAGCATTTAGCTCTCCATTGATTTTGCAAAAAATCGTTGTCAGCTGACAACAACGAACTTACGAACTGGTCTAGATCCACCCGAGTTAGGCCTCCTCCAACGGGATGGCTTAAAGCTATCCAAAATAATATTCTACTTGAACAGTGTAAAATCTATCAGGCTAGCGCTAAAAGAAGAGATGGTCTCGCACGTTCTTTGAGTCCCCTTCCGGCACATTTCTCGAGTTACTATATGTGACTGTACTGATGCTAGCTTAGAGCTATTGCTAGCTCAAAACGTTAGACACGGCCTTAGTTCTATGGATGCACACTTCAGAGGATCAGCTACTAGGGAAGCGAGAAGACGGATGGCCGGGTAGAAAAGGCGGGTAGGATGGCAAGGTGGCGGTGACACGGCCGGCCGCCGGGGACAACTAGAGGCGGGGGCGACGGTGACAGTACTGCATGTCCAAACTTAAGAGTTGTTTGGATCCACATGGCAAGAGCAAAGAAAAAACAAAACTTTTATCAAAAAAGATGGCAAAAGTTTTGCCATTAGGGGTGTTTGGATCCATTGCTAAAACTTCTGACAAAAACCTATTTAAACCACGTTCTCCCTCCTATTCAATGGCAAAACTTTTGCCTTTTTGCTCAATTTTAACATAATGTTGAGCCAAAAGATTTTTGCCATCTCATTTTTAATTTGCCCTTTTGCAAATGACAAAAAAATAAATAAAATGGATGACATTTGCTCATGCATCCAAACAACTCCTTATTTTGGGACGGAGGAAGTAATGAGCAAGAGAACAAATAGAAAAAAAACGATTTGTAGAGGTTGAAGAAAAACTATGAGCTATTTGACCTTGGGCTGAGGATGAGATGGAAAAAGGGGCGATTCCCTGTTATTTGTTTTATCGATCACACGGCAAGTTTATAACTATACGATTAACTAGCATACACATCACAGCAACACACCAGTACAGTACAGGTACACCAACAGAACAACTACTCTAGTACAATCACACGAAGACACACGAGATGTTACTAAAAGATCGAGAAGTTTGAGCCAATGTCATGAGTCATTGGCAGCCATGGCGTCATCGTCGACGCCCTTCCATTCGACGTTCTCCCCGTTCTTGATCCTCCTCATCCTGTCCATCATCCCATCCATGGCGATGTCGAACGCGTCCCTCATCTCCCCCTCGAACCTCACCCTCGGGTCCCTGTACACGAACCTCGGCATCATCCTGATCACCTCTCCGGCTGGCCGAGGAAGTTGTTGCCGCACCCGCCATTGCCGCCGCCGTCGTCGTCGCCGGCGCCGCCGGGCGCGCGCCGGAACATCCAGGTGGTCTTGGCGGCGACCATGAAGTGGTCGCGGCCGCCGAGCGCCGCCCACGTCGGCTGCGACGAGAGCCACCGCAGGAAGGACTCCGACGGGCCGTCGCGCACCGTGGCGTTGAACCCGCACAGGTGCTGGTGGAGCTCCAGCGCCGGGTAGTAGGGCACGTACACCGCCGTCGCCGCCGACGGGTCGTCGGTGAGGCACTCGTAACGACGCATCCAGCTGTGGAACATCACCTCCAGCGCGTACTGGTCCGTGCTGTACCATCCGGTGCTGGGGATGATGTCGGTGGCACCGTCGCTGCCATTGCCGGCGGCGGGGCCAATCTTGGGGCCGAGGCCGGCGTTGACGGTGATCGCGCACCAGCTCCACATGTCGTCGAACAATGGCGACCCGGGAACGCAGTCCCTGAGCACGTCGAACTGCGGCGGCACGTTGAGCATGTACACGTACCTCCCCTCGCACGACGACGGCGGCGGCGGTGATGATGATGACGGCGGCGAAGAAGGCGACGCCGCCACCACCCGCCGCCTGTCGTCAGCCTCGACAGCGGGGGCGGGGAGGAAGCTGGCGTCCAGCGCGGCGGGGAGCACGACGAGGGCGGCGCGGCGGGGAGCGGCGAAGGAAGAGGAGGAGAGCGAGAGGTGGAAGTACTGGAAGTGGAGGAGGCAGGAGAGGAGCCATGAGCCGGCGATGAGGATGCAGTAGAGGAGGTACTTGGGGTAGTGAGCTTCCATGGCTGGAAGATGCATGATTAGGGATGGATGCCTGGGACCCCGGTCAGCTACCTGTGGGGTTTAGTAGGGGGACTGATATGATGGAGGCTTAAGCTAATTTTGAGCTAATTAGTAATTACAGCTCCATCTAGGTCACTAGGGCTTTGTGACGTGTTGATCCAATGCAAAGTTTATGTGACCCTTTGACCATGGACGTACGGCAAAACTAAGATGCATGCGTAGCTACAAGCCTACAGTGGTGCTGGTGCACGTGTAAGATCTTCGGGCAATGTACCTAATAACTACAGTATATGTTTTTTTTTTTGGTTTTGCATTGTTGAGTGTAGAGTGGTATATAGTTAGTTTGGATCCAAGTCTGACGACCTTGTCCCCTCTTGGTTTTAGTTGGCGCCTTCTGTGTTTTTGCAGTTTAATTTGGTGCTCATGTGATTGTTTATATGGCAGATTAGATCGATTGTTACATGTTGTGTGTGTGATCTATGACCACTCGTGTGGAGCATGCATGTTGACAATAGATTAATTCTAATATTGTTCATATATATAGACATATAGTTCATGATATCAGTATATATCAACTGGTCATGCTAAGTACTCGATCGATTATGTGATTATTGTACGATCACCTATTTATGACTTAGAAAAATTGGAAACCGGACTTAGTTACTACTTAATGCATTATAGTGATCACCTGTCCCTGTTTTTCCACCATGACATAACACTATTCTCACGGGTGGTAACTGGTGACTCGTCTGTATATATTGTATACGGAGTACAACATTTTTATTCTGAAGATCAGTGTAGTGACAGATCAATTTTCTTTACTATGTATGCAAAATGAGAAATTTTACAATGATTGAGATTAATTAGAGCCATCCGTTTCGAGAAATCGGACGGTGGAAACGAAGGAAGTATCCAAAGGTACCTAAATAGAGGTACCCGGAGGTACCAAATTCGTGGGACCAGGTACAAAAATGGTGGGACACACTATTGATTTAATATTTTTTTTAAATTTAAAAAAGAGCATAAGGGTAATTTCTCGTGGCGAAAAAATATGTTTTTTTCACCGTCTTTGCTTCTGCTCCGCCGGCACTTATTGGTCTATGATTCCCCTCATGATTTTTGCCTATGAATCTTCCCACAAATAGTTTCCAATTAAGCAAGATTACCATAATATCTTTTTATTATTTAATTTAATTTTTTACTCAAAATACCAGGTACTTTCAGGTATTTCTGGGTACCTCTCCAATCATTGTAAAATAGCTCACGCAAAATACATGAGCTCGCAATCACTGAATATATATACGACCAAGAGAAGAAAAAAAAAAGCTATGATTTCCTTGTGTATTGCACCAGTAAGAACTTCTTGGAACTGTGAATATGTAAGATCGCGGGATTAACAGCTAATCTAGTGTGAACTGTTTCCTTCAGGTTCACTTCTTTACTTGGAACAGTGTGCCTGTTGTCTCCTTCAATTCAGATGCACTCCATTTCGTGCAGAAAAATACTGACGCTTTGTCAGATCCAAAAACCAAGCTGGGCCCCTTCTCCCAGAAGCTACAGTCAATAGAGTTTTTGCTTGCTTGTGCTGCAACTCTCAGATTTATAATCGATTTTGTATATGTGTCATTCCTATGCAACAATATTCAAACCCCTACACTGTAATTGACTTGAGTTGTCCATAAGATTTGCTCATTGGGATTCTAAGCAGGCTTCAGAGGATCGATGTCAAGATTCCAGAGGCTATTAATATGGAGATTATAAAAAACGCTTGCAAGTTCTTGTTTCCATGCCTGAGAGGTCTAGGGGCTGATTGAATAGTTGGGGGGCAGATTCAATGAGCTCATTCAACCATGCTCACGAGTCCAAGACAGTGTCTTCGGTTTTGCTGATCCTCTCGCTGACTTTCATCTTTCATAGCTGGGGTGGAGTGGGTGCCACGTGCAAAAGCATCAGGACTCAGGAGTGTGTGTATAAGAGCTACATTGGATCCGTATAAGTTATCATCAGCGTTTATTTTTTTCTCCATGTTCCATGAAATGGTTGCATGGCCAATAAAGGAGTGATTTGTGCCATACTTGCAAATTTGCGTTCGTTCTGGATGACAAAGTGGGCCAATGAGTCAGTGATGATAGCATAATCTACCTCAACAAAATTTAACAGCCGAGGCAACTAATAGGCGTGGGAGCAATGCCCTAAAGGGTCCATGGGGGAGGATGTTACATTGTTACGGGAGGCTCCATCTAACAGCCGAGGCAACTCCAACCCACAAAGTGTGTTCTGTAATGTTCTTTGAAACTTCCGGGGGAAGTACGGATGAATTATATTGTGATCGAGTGGGCTTCAGATGTGCTGTACGGAGTAAACAACAAGGGTAATGCCTGGCTGCCTGGGACAAGGTGTGTAAGCCCCAAAACAGGGAAAGTATTGAATTTAATGACTATACAAAATGAAGCTCTGTTAGTGTTACCCTGGGTGCAGGTGCTACTCATCTGGAGTACTAGAAAATACTCATCTGTTAGAACTGCCTCACAATGCTGAAGAGGAATGTCCTTTTGGAGGCATTGCAATTTCCAAATTGGGGACCTGCAGTATACCTCTACAGCATGACCCCCTCACGGAAAATTTCATTCACTGCCAGAGAAAAGTTGGTCCCAGTTCAAGAGGTACTAGAATCTGAAGATTTGCCATCCTCCTTCCACATACCCTCTCTGAGGAAACATAAACAAGAAACAGGAAACTTCTATATTGGGGCAACTACGAATATAGATCAAGCAAGTCCTACATCCAGCAGTGTACTGCTCACCGAGCATACTCTGGGTCACAGCAGGAATCCTACTGCAGGATCTTTATATGGAAATGCTCCACCAGGATCTCTAGTTCTTCATCGAAATGTCCACTACATCAGTATGTTGCAATTGGAAGCAGCCAAATGGTGAAATTCTTACCTTAAATGCCAACAGCCAAGCTTCTCGGCAAGGAGGTCGAGCATCAATAGTAGTTTCTAAGTCTCCCATAAAAGACAATATAGCTATCGAGCACCCTTTTTCCATGCCTCCGAAGAAGGGGAAAAAACTATAGTCAATGAAGATTTACTGAATACTATTAATTGCAGAGCTGACTTTCATGCAAGAAAAGAATACTATAAATACTTCAGTAACAACTCTCCACATGCTAGCAGTTTTCCAATTCATGGCTAATCTGCATCTAAAAAGAGAGCAGTCCGTTCTATGTAAATCCAACATCATATTTACCTTTAACCACCAAAATTCTCTGGATGGGCAATATGTCATATGCAACCTACAGCATCACCCTGTACTGCAGGGTCTTTCATCATGACACATCAGCAACGATACATGTTTATTCACCATCACTGCATATGGGGCTGGCAAGTCATCGCTTGGACTTGAATAGGGTATGGGTTTTCTATAACTTGGGGTTTTTTATATCTACCAATGTCTTTGCACATGGCAAAGGATCTGGCACTTTTGGTATTGTCGACGGGGAACAGATAGGCTGGATTGTCACTCATCATCATCAAGCCAACCACATGAGCCTGGGTATGGATGAGTAAAGAAGGATTTTGACGCAAATGAGTCCATAGGATTGGAGCAGAGGTACTGATTATGGACAACTGCAGGTGGCGGAGGAGTCTCAGATGGTTCAGATGATGGGTGGCCAAGTGGCTCTTCTTCGACCAATATATCTTGTTCCTTGGGTGCACTTTCGGGAACTTTTCGCACAGACAATTTTTTGGCATCAGGAAAGATGATAAGTTTCCTCCTGGGGATTCCATGCTCTTTTATGATCTCATGCTTCCTGCAAAGGATCCAACATAACTGAGTCACTCGCCCTAAAAAAAAACATAACTGAGTCGGAGTCAACATACATGCAGTATATCAGAATCTGATCACGAAGAATGCCATCCCATGCCCTTTGAAAAATGTAACCATTGGGGCATTCCTTTGCTTCAAAGGATATATCACTGGAAAACAAGGACGAACAAGGGAAAAAAATGGTGGCTTAATCAATAGATATTAGCAATATGGGAACAGGTCGGAGGAACACAGAGGCAGCTAATTCTCCAGTACAAGGGAAAACCTGGGCAAACACTTCCGGTGATATGTTATTGGGCAGAGCCTGCATACTGCAAACTGCATATCCTTATCATCCTTATTCTCTGCTTCATGACACACGCTACATTTATGCACATGACAAAGGAATTTCAGTCCAGCAGCAACACGCTGCTCAAAAAGGATGGCCCGCACTTTGCTATCAGGGTGCAGCAGTTCAGAAACACACTTTGGGTGGTAGAAGTGCCCACAGTTCTCATGCTTACATCGGAATACCTGACAAGAAACACAGAAGTATATGTTCTGTTTAGATGAAAAAGAACAGAAATATAGTATCTCAACTTTTGGAGCACATGCCAATGGAAAAGGGAACCTTGAGACACTCGTGCATTCTAATTTTTTTCTACAAGAAATCGAGCTATCCTTTTTTTACACACTATTCCAGACTATCAGTTATACCATTTGTTGGTTCTTTGTTTTTTACAAAAATTATAAATTCGAAATCCAGCTAGCATAATCAAACACAGATGCTAGCCTACCTTGGCTCCCGATGACAAGTCTGAAGACCCCAATAATCCACAAGCTGAACATTGATGTTGCTTATACTTGCAGTTCTTGCATATAAAGTCTCTCTTGCCAATTATCATCTGAGTTATCAATGAAAAACATGAACTAATTTGTACAAAAAAAAGGAAATACGAATTTAAAGAGTCAGCAACTCAATTAAGAGATACCTTAGCTTGTCGATTAGTAAGCCCAAGGGATGGACAATTTGAACCCTCACCGTGTTCTTCAGTTAGGTGGAAAGACCTGATACATCCACCATCACAGCTGAAATAAAAGCAAGGAAAGAAGTGATAAGCGTGGAACTATGATTTACGCCAAAACATTGCTGCAGGAATACTGCTATTTATCTTAGTAAAAGACAAAAAAATGCACTATTAATACGACTGTAGAGAGTAATAAGCATGTGACACATTCCAAGTCCAAAACTTCACAAATAATCGAATGATCATTTGTGGTATATTCCAAAATGGGAATTTTATAAATTATTCTTTACTTCTATCTGTAACCATTGGATAGGAATTAGGACGGCACAGCTAAGAGAAGTGTGATTATGTGGCACACAGCGCACTCATGTGTCAGTGTTGGAACTCAACTTTATAGATAAATATACAAGATATGGTTTGTTCTTGGAAGCAATGATTCACTGTTCATATAATGGACAGGAAGCCAAACCACTGAAACTTCATTATCAGAATACCTACCAAGTTACATAGCCACCATCATCACAAATTGCACAGACATCATCTCCCTGCACAAAAAGCAGATCAATCTTAAAAAATATGAACATAGAAAAAAAGAATATAAGGTGATATGTGTGTGAAACTAACTCAATTTTTAATCCAGAATTCCACTTTGGGTGAACTCCACTTTTAATCCAAAAATCCACTTTTTACCAGGTTTAGCATATCATGCAGTGTTACCTGGACATCCATATCCTCATTTTTTTTACCAATTCTTTTTTTTTTCTGGAATATGCAGGAGAATTGCATATCATTGTATTAATAGTAGAGAGATGAGTCATACAGAGACCCCAAAACACGCGCGCGCACACCCACTTTTTTTACCAATTCAGACACCCCGATCCCGTGTTGGATTCCTAGTGGTATTTGGTGTGTCCACAAAAAACCTTGCTGAATCGGATACCCTCACCCGAATCAGACACTGAGTCCTGCTTCTGTGTCCATGTAACACCAGCGCTGAAAACTCCCATACAAGGTGGGGTCTGGAGAAGGGAATTCCTAGACAGCCTTACCCTTACAAAATTCTTTAAATTTTTGCAACCTCCAGGCCACAAGTGGATGGTATCTGCAATTGCGCCAGGTCCATTCTTCTGTGTCCATGTAACACTGACTCATGAAAATTCTGAAATGGTAACCAGTGTTGGCCAGGCAGGATAACAACTCAAAGGTAGGTTGTGAGTTGCTTTCAAATTGCAACTTTTGTTTGGGATGACACGTTGTTCAGCTCAATCAAGCGCATCCAAATTATGCCTCGTGCATGTTGCTGGGGTTGCCATCTGGAGCACTTGCATGGTTTAGGATGGGGACCAGACAAAAATCATGGTGATGGAAGCAGTGGTTTTAAAGAGGAATTTCAGTTTGAAAGTGGTGTTATCTACAGGTTTGGCACATAAACCTAGTGCATACTGTAATCTACTTAAAATAAAACATCATTCAAAATAATTTTTTTATCATAATGGGTTGTGAAAACTGAATATCGTATTACAAAAAGAAACATTTACAGCCAATAAATTCTGGTCCCAGGATCTATAATTATCTGGCAAACAGACAAGACATGACAGTCTACAAACTATGTAATTAGTAACTATTCTGGAGACATTCAAGTCAACCTAGAACAAGGTGAAAAGGTCACCGTGTCCATGGAGGTGGGGACCACAAACAACATAATGAACCATCCCAGTAAACATAATAACCAAACATGTGAGAACACTAGCGTGGCTCTTTTCTGAATTTGGATATTTTGGAAGGATTTGTAGCATCTTGCAAATATTTACTAAACAGTAACATAATGTGGAGCTACAACAGGCACTCCAAAATTTTGTATGGATTAGGGGAACAAAGAACTCAGAATCTAAATGCTTGCATTAAGAACCACAACATGAAATCTGCAACCGTCCAATAGACATGAGGAATTTAGGGAAACGGAAATTCCACCTTTCCAGATTGATTAGCTGCATTTTGCTTGGACCCAGCTGAGCAAGCAAAACTACCTAATCAATGCAGCGCAACGTTTCAGTTCTATTAAAGAAAACAGTAAACATCCGCCGCTACATAACCAATTTTCCCAAATTAATAAAAACAGAAGAAAGCAAAAGTAGCAGGTTTGTAAGCTCATTTACATCAGCAGATCGTGCCTTGCGCTTCATTTTGCTCTCCTCTTTGTTCTTGCTCTTGCGCTTCGTTTTGCTCTCCTCTTTCTTCTTGCTCTTGCGCTTGGCGTCACGTGCTCTTTTTGTTGTCCGCAGCACATGGCCTGAGCTCTCTACTCCATCCATGTCCTGTCTCCCCTCACAACCCAACAATCGGGCAGGCAGGCTTGCTGCCAAGAACATAAAACCTGTTCCCAGTAAGAGCTAGTGATGGACCGACCAAACCCCAGCTTGTTTCTCTTCTATCCTCCAAGTACCCTGGTCAAAGACGAGAAATTTCTGCTAAGTGAACATGAATCGCAAGAACTACCCACCGCTTGCCGCACAGCATTGCGTTGCTGGGCGCATCATCTACCGTTAAATTCCCAACTCTAAATTCTTGAGAACAAAATGCACACGCACATGGGGATCCCCAAAACCTGTGGGCATCCTGAGACCGATGGACAGCGGCAAGCTTCCACCCGCGGAAGGCAGCGGTCCTAATCGAATCGAACCCCAACTACGGTGAAGAATTCTGGGGAGAAATGGAGATTCGGACCCCAATCGCTCGCGGCAAAGATCCATCCGAACAGGTTAGGATTCCTTACCAGCGAGGGAGGAAATCAGCATCACGGATGCGTCTCCAGTCCGTGGCAATCCAGACGACGTCAAGACTCAGGAGGGAGAAGGTTCTGTGGGCGCAGGCGGGGAGAGGCGGCGCTGGTTCGTGAAACGCCGCCTGTACGGCTGTACATAGCGATGTCCCGACTCATGAACAAGCAAAGAATGTGCTGGATTTTTAAGAGCCTGTTGGGAAGTGGAAAAGGAGGGGAGGTGTTCCTTTGTAAAGCTATGTCGCGTCCTCCCTTTGATTAAAATAAATACAACTCTCGCTTTCTAAAATATTAATAAATATTAAATTTTACTAAATATATAGAAAATAGTACTAAATTTATAAGATAAAATAACTATTATTAATGTAATTATAGAATATATTTTTATATTAAATTTATGTAAAGGCATGAATATTAGTAAGTTTATATAAATTTAGTTAAATTTAAAATTGTTTAACTTGTTTGGAAGTTAGAGTTGTATTTTTTAAAACGGAAGGAGGATTATGTATAAAAATAATGTATATATACTTTGACGTGTAACACTAGATCTAATAAACACTATGTTACGTGGCTTTCACGGGTTATAAAAAAACCTAAAATAAACCTAAAATCTTAACTATACTTTTCCGACCTCTAGCCATCATTATGTTAGCCTTACAGTTGCCGCTAGCTAATAATATCCTGCTCGCCACCATCATAGGTCCGGTGGATATAAGAAAAGCAACGTACTCTCAAAAAAAGATCACATAATTACTCGCAAGGAAGATACCCCAATACTTATTTTTCAAAAAAAAAAGATGAACGACACAGTAATGTAGATATTTCCAGTCACGTTTTTTAGCTTCAATATTTTATTTATGACTTGAGGAGTAAATAGACCCAATGGTAAGAAGGAAATGAGACCTCCGACCTACCTTTTTCATTATGGGTTTTTCTCGTGTGGCTTTGCTGTTCTAGCTTAGCTTGTAAAGGGCATGTTTAGATGCAAAGTTGGGAGGATGAATTTGGGAGGTAGATGTCACTTCGTAATCATTGCGTCACTGTAGCATTTTCGTTTGTATGTGCGAAAAATTGTCCAAAAATTGATTAATTAGGCTTAAAATGTTCGTCTCGTAGAGTACAACAAAATTGTGCACTTACTTTTTTATTTCATCTACATTTAGTAGTCCATATATGTTATGACATTTTGATGTGATGGAGAATCTTATTTTTGCATAGTGTATTTAGGAGTTGCTTTTTAGGAACTTTTGGGAACTAAACAAGACCAGTGTTTGACTATGTTTTTGATTAAAAATTCTTTGTAAGAACAAATTTTGTCGCACAGGTTGGTGCATTTGATCCTTTTGAGTACTTTATATGGAATTTCGGAGTAAAACCGACACACCTGAAACTATTTTTTGACCAAAGTGCATTGTAGAATTTCACAAAATGTATTATAGGAATGCCAGCGTGTAGTGTAGCAAGTAGCACCACAAGTCCTACGCAAAAAGCAAGAAGCGGTGGGCACTTATTGATTCCACATTCCACAAGTGCACTATATACCTCTCGAGGAACAGAAGAAACATGCCAGTGCTTACTTTGGCAGAGCACAGCGACGAAAAGCTGACTCCTCGAGCCAAGGCCTTGTTTAGATGTTGAATTTGAGAGGTTGAATTTGAAAGTAAGATGGCACTTCGTAATCATTGCGCTACTGTAGTATTTCGTTTGTATGTGCGAAAAATTGTCCAAAAATTGATTAATTAGACTCAAAATGTTCGTCTCGTAGATTACAACAAAACTGTGCAATTAGTTTTTAATTTTATCTACATTTAGTACTCCATGCATGTTATGACATTTTGATGTGCATCTAAACAAGGCCCAAGTCACGCAATACTCCCTCTGTTCATTTGTCACCGTTCCTTAAAAGTTACTACCTCTAGCCAACAATAATAGGCTTCAAATAAAGGAACACAAGCTAAAGCTGTTTGATAAAAAAAAATCTTCAAAGAGCCAAACTCAGACTATGGACGGTGTCAAGTAATCGAAAACTGCTTTAGCTTGTTTTTCTTCTTCTTTTTTTTAAAGAAACAAACTGTTATAGCTCATAACCATTGTTATGGGCAGTCGGCCCAGCCGACTGGTCTATTGGGCCAGGCCCATTAGGATTAGGTTAGGGTTAAGTAAGCCTCTCTATACAAAGATGGGAAATGTATCAATAGAGGGAAGCAATGAGAATATCAGTCTATTAGGGTTAGCCATCTTGCCAACTTATGAATTTGTTGCTGTCAACATTGCCATTGATGAAACTTTGTAAGATTATTCACAAGCCATCACCACTCCTTCGCTGAAAGTTTAGTTCCAGTGACTAAAGTTTAGTCCCATCGAATGTAAAGATGATAATTAGAAGTATTAAATATAGATTAATTATAATACTAATGAGATAAACGAGAGCTAATTAGGTTTAATAAATTCATCATGTGAATTAGACAATTAGTCCTTATTTATATAATTGATTTTTAATTAAACTATATTTAAAACCTCCAATTAGCATCCTTACATCCGACGTGAACAGGGCCTCAAACCAATTTGAAACATCGGACAGGAGACACCAAGTTACCCTATCACAGTTCAAAACGAAAGACAAACCCTTTCACAAAGCTACTAGTGAACATCGCGGAAGAGAGAAATTCGGTTCGGTTTCTTAAGGTAGTCTCTCATCTACTCACGAGTTTGTAACACGACCCGCACAATTCCTTTAACGCACTTCCTGTTCTCCACCCAAAGCAACAACAATCCCTTGATATCTTCCCTTATCAGCACAGCAGCAACCGACCATTTCGGCTAATGCGGGAACTTCTTTCTCCATCGCCATAATGGAGTATTTGCCAGATTGACCAAGCCAGAGCTACAGTAACCTTGACAGCAAGAAACCCCAAGTTTCTAGGTAACACAATTAGAAATCAAATTAACGACAGAGTGAGGACTAGCCCTCCAGCCAAAAGCTTCTGTAACACTCACACAACATCAAGGAAATCTTGTGACTGAGAATTGAGAAAGGATATGGTCAGCTGTTTCTAACTGATCACACAGCACACATTCTTAATCACCAGGTAGACTGAGCTGTATCCTGGAAGGCTTGCCAATAATAAAGATCTAACATGATCCTGCATTCATATATATGAGCATTACAACAGTAGATTTCAGAAAACCTCAGATTTTATGGTCACTGCCACAAGTCCCAGGCTTTATAGCTTATGGCACATATCATTGAGGTTTGTGGTGATTTAATTTCAAAAGATGTCACCTTAAATTTCCAAACTAGTCTAACAAGAAACTCCAATCTGCTGATCACTCTGAACTGCAGGTCTGTCTACCTCGGCACACCATACAAAAGAACAGGGAGTCTGAAATGTGTGCAAGCTATTCATTTACACGCACTTTGCAAAGGACCTATTACTGTTGGGTGTTTTAACAAGGGAAGGTGAAGGATGCCGGATGGTCAGTCACCAAGCCAACCACAAGTGCCTGGATGTGGATGCGGAAACAGGGACCCTGGTGCAAATGAGTCAAGGGGACTAGAACAGGAGCACTCATTCTGATCGCTTGCAACCGGCGGGTGAGACTGAGAGGGTTCAGGTGAGGCGTTGTCGATCATCTCTTCTTCCTCAGTTATATCTTCTTCATTGGGTAGATCTACAAGAATTTTGGGTTCACGGCGTTTTTTGGCAACCGGAAAGATGATGTGATTCCTCTTGGGAGTTCCCAACTTTTTACTGATCTCATGCTTCCTGCAAAAGATTTTAACAGAACACAATAAATCTGGAGTGGTAACTGAGGACAACAGCTAACCAGGAGCAAGGTGCACAAATTAACACACATGCAGTAGATCAAAATTCGATCACGAGGAATGACACGTCCATCTGGTCCCTCCCACTCATCCCATGC
>OAMR01000002.1:2826264-2879417 GCA_900205405.1 Echinochloa crus-galli
CCTCTTGGGAGTTCCCAACTTTTTACTGATCTCATGCTTCCTGCAAAAGATTTTAACAGAACACAATAAATCTGGAGTGGTAACTGAGGACAACAGCTAACCAGGAGCAAGGTGCACAAATTAACACACATGCAGTAGATCAAAATTCGATCACGAGGAATGACATGTCCATCTGGTCCCTCCCACTCATCCCATGCTCTTTGAGGAATGACACGTCCATCTGGACCTTTCTTTGTTTTAAAGGGGATGTTACTGGCAAAATACATATGAGCTGTCAGGAAAAGAAAATCCTGTTTTCACCAATAGAACATGACAAGAAAGGGACAGGAGTATGAAAGACAACCTTGGCAAGCACTTCCGGTGGTATGAAGTTGGGCAGCGTCTGCATACTGCAAATTGCATGTTCCTATTATTCTTGTTCTCTGGTCCCTTGCACACATTACATTCATGAATAGGGCAAGTGAATTTTTCTTTGGCTGCAACTTGGTCCTTAAAAAGTGTGGCCTCGAGTTTATCTGGGTAGAGCAGTTTAGCAACACACTTAGGGTGGTAAAAGCGCCCACAATCATCAACCCCACATTGGAACACCTGAAGAGTCAAGCAGAAAAGCAAATAATTAAATGTATCAAATGAGAAAATACAGGTACTGAAATTTCTTGAACATTTGGAGCATATGCGCATTCTGATGCATTCTGGGATACATGTCCATTCTTTTCCTATACCAAAAGAAAAGGTTCCCTTCTGTTTTTTACCTTAATACTATTTGCCATTTCTTCAGATCTTTCAAAATAAATTAAGTTCAAACCCCGAAGAAACAGGATTCTGCCATGCCTACCTCAGCTTCAGATGACAAGTCTGAAGATCCCAACTTTTTACAAGCAAAACACTGGTGTTGCTTATACTTGCAGTTCTTGCATATAAAATCTTTATCATCAGCAGCAAGTATCATCTGAATTATCAGTGGAAAACATATCAATATGCCAATTTTATGCACACAAAAGCATATGCAAACTTAAAGAAATAGGCAACTCGATAGATACCTCTGCCTGTTCTTTGG
Source organism: Echinochloa crus-galli (assembly GCA_900205405.1). NCBI lineage: Eukaryota > Viridiplantae > Streptophyta > Magnoliopsida > Poales > Poaceae > Echinochloa > Echinochloa crus-galli. The sequence goes on from OAMR01000002.1 coordinate 2,827,322, forward strand.
TTAGCCCAAGGATTAATCTGCAGCTAGATCCTCCACTGTTTTCATCAGTTAGGTGGAAAGACCTGTGACATCCGCCGTCACAGCTACAAAAAATCAAAGTAAGAAGACTAGCGTGAAGCATTGAACAAGGATATAGCCCTTGTGTTTCTTCAGAAATTCTATAATTGATCTTTGCAAATACGAGAATTTTCGCAGTATAAATGCAGTTAAGTTGGTAATGTTTAGAAGTTTATTTCACATTCTACAATCTGGACATTATAAACTATTTATTGTGCACTATTTAGGTGTCTCGATGATTTGTGGGAAACTGGACAGCTGGTGATGTGTCATGCTCTAGGGTTTACCTCCAGCCTACCCCAACTTGCTTGGGACTAAAAGGTTTGCAAGGAAAAAAAAATTAATTGTGGTGCAAATTTAGCATTGATTGAACACAGCAGGATATAGAACAGAGTATATGATTTGTTCTCAGAAATAAATTATTCACCTAACTACATGCATCACATTGAAGACATGTAAGTGTGAATCAGTAGATTTAGTTTGTGCCTGAACAAATGTCCTGAGTGCAATGCTAGCATGAAAATCAGAAGTAAATTTCTTGTTTGATGCTCACCCTTTTTTCATTGTACAACAGTACAACACAAAAAGAGATATTTTGTTTATTTGGTGAGTCAAACTCTATCATTATAAATGTTGCTAGAAGCATATCGCGAGATTCAAAACAATGGTATGAAGAAGTTCTGTGTAGCATTCTTGCCTAATTTTGGAGTATCGTGCAAAAGACTCAAACTTCATCATTTAAAAGTAGGTTTCGTGAAACAGAAATAAAAACACTATAAGCATATTTTAAAGTACTTTCCTACAGTGGTCTTGTTATTAAAATGGACTGCAAGAGAAACTAGTGAAAAAAGTTTGGTTTTTGAAGGCTGCACGGAGTCAAATCATGCCTTATATCGTGAAACTGTTTTGGAGTATTCAAGAAAAGAAAGTGTATAATAGAGTTAGTCAAATTTTCAACTGTCAACAATTCTTAGAGAAATATAGTAATCTATCATAAGTGCACATAGAGATAAGCAATATAAACCTACCAAGTTACATTACCACCGTTGTCACATATTGCACAAAAATCATCTCCCTGCGCAAAGAGCAGATCCACATTAACTTTGTGAAACTGAACAAACCACACCAGAAGGAAATGAACATAGAAAATGGTTAACTAATTCTTTTCCTCAATCCAGTGGCAAACTGGCAATTGAATAAGGCAATTAAAAATCCTACACGTGTGCTTCCGCTCCGCGCCATAAAGTAGGCAAGTCCACTAATCAGAGCTATACCTAGATATTCTATTCTCATGTAAGGCCACAGCTGCCGCTGTTTTTTTTTTTGGGCATATATCAACATTTACGAGCAAACTGACAAAGTGATTAGCTAGGCAAATGCGAGGTCGCTTACATCAGGCTGTGGCTTGGGATTGTTCTGCTCAATGCCACCACCTCTCTCCGGCCTCCTAAGGTTCTTCCGCGGGCCATCTACTGGGGCCATGGTCTCCCCGCAAGCATCAGACGGGCAGGCTGCTTGGGCGTAGATTTTCCTTGAAGCACCCCCTGTTCAGAGACACGAAAGATCAGCTGAGTGAACAAGGAACACCAGAATCAACGGCGGCACAGCGCATTGCATTACATAACAAAAAAAACCCCGTTTTTAATGGAAAATAAAGGATGTCCAAATCGCGGCGTCAATTGAGGTGGATCTATCTTGCGCGCGCTGAAGAACAAGGTGAATATCGTAAAACGAACCAAATAAAGCCGCCGCGGGGCCGATCGATCGGATTAATGCCACATCTGCTACTAACCCAATGGGAGTGGGGGGGAGAGGGTTCGATTTCTTGCAGCCAAAAATAAAATCATCCGAGCAAGCTAGGGCATCCTAACCAGCTTCCGAAGGAATCAACCTAGGTCCGTGATGCGGCTCCACTGCACTTCACGGGCTCCACGCTAGAAAGTTCTTGGCTTTGGCGGTGGTGCCGTGGTGGCGAGCTACGAGATCCTCTAGCTCGTATGAGCCTCCTCGTCCCACTGACGTGTGGGACCCACTGTCCACATCCAACGACATCGAGCGAAACAAGCAGGCTCCCAGTTCGTCGTTGGAGATTGTTCGGCCCACGACCTCACTATAAAGGCTCTCGGTTCGGCCCATTTGCAGAGCCCAAGCCAAGGGAGAAAGGCGCATGGCGGCCCATGAGGTCACTGTAAAATGAGAAGCATGCGATGGGCCAAGATGCTGCTGACCGGCAAAGCTAAAATGAATGTGTAAATAGTCCAATTCTCAGCTCTTGGAATTGCAAAAATCAGCACTCATCCCCCAGTTTGCGCAACACACATTAATTTCAGTAAAACTGCAACCCCGCGCCATAGTGCACTGAGTAAGTGAGTATGGTCAGTCATCGAGCCAACCACAGGAGCCTGGATATGGATGCGTGAACAAGGAACTTGGAGCAAAGGTCAGGGGACTGGAACAGGAGCACTGATTCTTCTGGTCGCCTGCAACGGGTGGAGGCAGAAGAGATTGCTCCAAAGGTGAGGGCTGGTCGTCTTTCTCCACAAGCACATTATGTTCCTTGGGTGCACCTTCAAGCGCTTCCGCCACGCCGAGTTCATTGGCTTCAGGAAAGATGATATGATTCCTCTCGGGAGTTCGTAGTTTCCTTACGATCTCATGCTTCCTGCAAAAGATTTTAACAAAGTTCAGTAACTCAGGAGGGAAAAACAGGGATACCAGGCAAAGAGAGGTGAAAAATATGAGCAACAGAGGTAAAGAATTAACATACAAGCAGAATATTAAAATCCGGTCAGGAAGAATGTCGTCCCACGCCCTTCGCATGGAACCATATCGACCTCTCTTCGTTTTGAAAATTATGTCGCTGCAAAAGCAAGCACAAAATGTCAGGAGAAAAAGAACCCATTTTCACAATAGAACATAAAGCAACAGAGCATAGGAGCATCTCCATTATCAAGGAAAACAGACCTTGGCAAGCACTTCCGGTGATATACAGTTGGGCAGCGTCTGCAGACTGCAAACTGCATGCTCCTATCATTCTTATTCTCTACATCCTTGCATACGATACATTCATGCATAGGACAAGTGAATTTCTCTCTGGCAGCAGCAACTTCGATCTCAAAATGTATGGCCTCTTCGCTATCTTTTTTTTTTTGAAACAGAATCCTCTTCGCTATCTTGGTACAGCATTTGCGCAATACATTTAGCGTGGTAAAAATGCGCACAATCTGTGTGCCCACATTGGAATACCTGACAAGCAATGCATGAAATTAGCAAAGAATTAGAGCCAGGAAGGATTTTTCTCCTTTTTTTTTTTACTTTCTGTTTCATCACCTCAGATGTAAATCAAGTTCAAAGGTTTCAACCAGACATGATCAAACTATTATGAAGCCTGATAAGATGATCAAAGTTATACATTGTGTTCTATTACCTCAGGTTGTGATGCTGTGTCATCAGAAGACCCCAACAACCCGCAAGCAAAACACTGATGTTGCTTGTACTGGCAGTTCTTGCATACGAAACCTTCCTCCGTATCAATAATCGTCTGAATTATCAAAGAAACATGAAACACTCTGTCAATTATAGGCATAGAAAATAGTAATAGTGAATTGATGAACCGGGCAACTCAAGCAGGAGATACCTTTGCCTGTTCTATAGTTAGCCCAAGTTTTTCTCTGCAATCACGTTCCTCCTCACCATCAATGTCGACTAGGTGGAAAGACCTTTGACAAACACCATCACAGCTACAAAATATCAAAGAGAAAATGGATAGTAGCATTAAGCATGGAACCAGGATTTCATTGACACATTGCTGCAGTTTTTAAGCATGGAACCAGGATTTCATTGACACATTGCTGCAGTTTTTTTATCCTTGTAAAGGAGAGGGAGTGGATCAGAGAAACTTTATAGTGAATACTTACAAAGTTACAGAACCACCATCATCGCAAATTGCACAGACACCATATTTCTGCAAGAAGAGCACATTAATCTCAATTAACTTATTCAAATTGGATAACCATACAAAGGAGAAAATATAGAAAAGAATGGTAAAGTACTGTGTTAAAGAAGACACTATAAAAAGAAAATCTATCTAGTGGTCTAGGCGCGCTGTAACATTGTAGTCAGTAAACAGACTAGACTAAGCTTCAGTCGAGTAAAATGCAAGAGGTGGCGCAAAGAGGATTTTTAAGTCGATATTTTCATTTTTTTTCTCTACAGGTTTGGACCGAAATCCCGACGCATATGTAGCACAAACACATACTATAAAAAGAACTTGTTAAAAAAAATGCCACTCGAAAGTGATAAGCACTAGCAATCCTGAGTTCCATCCATTACCTCGTTTAAGCCGTCGTCGTCCGGTTCTGCCTTGCGCATGTTTATCTTTCGCTTGATTTCACGGGTCTTCTTCAACCTCTGGAGCTCCTCTGCGGTTACCTTTCTCCGAGCCATGGCCTTCTCCTCCTCCAGGAATGGCGCAGGCGGGGTTTGGTTGCCTGGCTGCAGGCGGAAGGAATCGAGCAATGCTATAGCGGAGCTCGTGGATTTTGCGCGGCGGAGCTCGGCGCTGGGATGAACAGAGCAGAGCAATGAGAGAGGATTTGCTTCCATGGAGGAGGGAGAGAGAATAGAGGGAGTCGAGGCGATTGGCTGGGCGGGGCGGTGCCGGCAGGGCACTACGTCCGCGTGGCGCGCGGCGCCTGACGCCGGTCGGGCCTGCCGTTCGAAATCAAACGGTTCAGTTCAAAACGTGCCTGAAACCATGAATGTTTCTCCGGATTTCGTATACCATCGGGTCAAAAAGTTGAAGTACAGACTAGAGATCGGCACGGTCAAAGCTTGGCCGATTTTCAATGATCAGGACGAGTTCGTCAGAGCTTATAGTTCCAGAGATTTTTGCCGACTTTGATCGATTCCTTTAAGGCCAAAAGGTGAATCGATTTGAACGAGAAACATATGCATGCAAAGCTCACACGTTGGGCTCTAACTTATGTATTTAAACTTTGGGATGTGTATAAGCAAAAACAAGAGAAAAACGTGCTACAAACATAGGGTTTCAGACCAATTTCGGGACTTCAGAGATTTTCCCAAGCTTTTCGATAAAACAGAGTTTTGATCAAACATCCGAGGGTGTATTCGAGCACTTAACCAAGATTTAATTCAATTTGTTGTGTTCTGCATCAAAGTTCACAACTTCTAGTTTAACTTCTATATATTTGGTATATAAAAGTTGAGTGTTTGGTTAATGATATTTTTTAAACAGCACACCAACATTGAATGTTGTCAGCGTTTCAAACTCAGATTTTTTTCCCCACTTTGAAGCATTTAAACTTGAATTTTGAGTTTGTGACTTTAAGCAAAATTGAACAGCACCAAAATTTGAATAGCTTAACAAGCTTGCCTTTTCTGCTCAACGGAATAATAGATGCCATGTTGGCCTAGGCTTGAACTTCCTCCCTCCTAGTTAAAGTCAATATGACTACAAAAACACCGGTTTTCCAACATGCTATAAAACAAAACCCTTACAGCTATAACGACAACAGAATTCGGGTTTTCTTACATCCAAGCAACACAAGCTATCGATCTACATGCACCCTTGGTTTCTGCATACAAGAGGCTAGCTGTATGGAGTATGATCAGTCATCGATCCAACCACAAGAGCCTGGATATGGATGCGGGAATATGGAACTTGGAGCAAAGGTCAGGGGACTGGAACAGGAGCACTGATTCTGCTTGCTTGCCACTGGAGGAGGCAACTGAGATTGCTCGGAAGAGGAGGGCTGCTCGCACACCTCTTTCTCCACAGGCACATCATCCTGTTCCATGGGTGTACCTTCAACCGCTTCGGGCACGCCGAGTTCGTTGGCTTCAGGAAAGATGATATGATTCCTCTCGGGAGTTTTTAGTTTCCTTACGATCTCATGCTTCCTGCAAAAGATTTTAACAAAGTTCAGTAACTCAGGAGGGGAAAATAGGGATACCGGCCAGGCAAAGAGAGGTGAAACATTGTATGAGCAACAGAGGTAAAGAATTAACATACAGGCAGAATATTAAAATCCGACGAGGAAGAATTTTGTCCCACGCCCTTTGCATGGAACCATATCGACCTCTCTTGTTTTTGAAAAGTATGTCGCTGCAAAAGCAAGTACAAAATGTCAGGGAAAAAGAGCTCATTTTCACAATAGAACATAAAGCAATAGAGTATAGGAGCATCTCCATTATCAAGGAAAACAGACCTTGGCAAGCACTTCCGGTGATATGCAGTTGGGCAGCGTCTGCAGACTGCAAACTGCATGCTCTCATCATTCTTATTCTCTACATCCTTGCATACGATACATTCATGCATAGGACAAGTGAATTTCTCTCTGGCAGCAGCAACTTCGATCTCAAAAAGTGTGATCTCTTCGCTATCTGATGGGTATAGTAGTTGGGCGATACATTTAGGGTGGTAAAAATGTGCACAATCGTCGTGCTGGCATTGGAATACCTGACAAGCAATGAAAGAAATTATCAATGAATTAGATTCAGGAAACAGATTTTTCCCCTTCTTTTTTTAGCTTCTATTTCATCTATTCAGAAGTAAATCAAGTTCAAAAGTTTCAACGAAACATGATCAAACTTATATATGATGTCCGATATGAAATAAAATGATCGAACTTATACTTTGTGCTTGCTTACCTCAGGTTGTGATGATGTCTCGTCAGAAGACCCCAACAATCCACAAGCAAAACACTGGTGTTGCTTGTACTGGCAGTTCTTGCATACAAAACCTTCATCCTTATCGATAATCATCTGAGTTATCAATGAGACATGAAGAGCCGTGTCATTATAGAAATACAAAGTAGTGTGAACTTGAAGAACCTGGTAACTCAAACAGGAGATACCTTTGCCTGTTCTTTAGTTAGCCCAAGTTTTTCTCTGCAATCACGTTCCTCCTCATCATCAGTGTCGACTAGGTGGAAAGACCTTTGACAACCACCATCACAGCTACAAAATATCAAAGAGAAAATGGATATTAGCATTAAGCATGGAACCAGGACTTCATTGACACATTGCTGCAGGTTTTTTTATCCTAGCAAAGGAGAGGAAGTAGATCAGAGAAACTTTATAGTGAATACACTTACCAAGTTACAGAACCACCATCGTCACAAATCGCGCAAGCATCATAGTCCTGAAAGAGGAGCACATTAGTGTTAATTAACCTTTTCAGATTGGATAATCACACAAAGCTGAGAATGTACAAAACAATGGCAACGAACTGTATCAGAGAAGACAATATATATAGCACAACACATGCTAAAACAACTCGTTAAAACACATGCTAAAACAACTCGTCAAATCCTGAGGTACGTTACCTCTCTTGAGGCGTCATCAGGTTCTTCTGCCCTGCGCTTGTTCTTCTTTTGCTTGATTTCACGAGCCTTCTTCATCCTCTGGAGCTCCCCAGCGGTTACCTTTTTCCGAGCCATGATCTCCCCTAACAACGAAGCAGGCGGGGTTCGGTTGCCAAGAAAACAGAACTTCAAATTTCCTGGAGGGAACTAGAAAATGCAGATGATGCTATGCCCTTTGCTTGATCAGAGGTCCCTGCACAAAGGCAAGAATATTCAGCTGACGAAGTTTGAACGGGGGAACAAGAACGAGGGATCGACAGATTTGACAAAGAATACAAGCAAGACGAGCCGAGAAACACGCAACTGATATCTCCTGATGAAAAGGAGGGAAAGGCAGGGGTCAGTACCGGCGAACGGAGGACGCCAATTTGGACGACGACGGCGGCGGCGGCGGCGGCGGAAGACGGTGATCGGAGCGCTCGATCGGCTGGTGTAATTTGGAGGAGGGGGCGCGTTCGTATATATAAATATGATGATGATGATGAAGAGCCTCGACAGGACGAGGCGGCGGCGGGATCCAAAAATAGCGCGCGGTATGGGTCTTTACGAACACGAGTCCGACTTGGTGGTGGATACCAACTCGACTCGAATAGCGTTATCCAAGTGCTTGCGATATTATCAAACTCAGGTGCGCGCCGTGAGACAATGAAATATCTAAGGATCACATAAAATTCACAAACCTTATATATGCGCATGGAGCAATTTAATTTTAATAAAGGGAAAGCTATAAAACATACTTGTGTATGTTGAAAATCCGTGGTACCTTATTTTTTTTCCTCTTCGTTAAGTCCCACTTCGCCTCTAGCGAGCTTCTAGGGTTAGGGATTGGAGCTCCCTTGATTCCAACGGGCATAGATCCAAGGCTACATTAGTAAGACGGTCCGACGGTGGTGGTGGTGGATGCAAAAACAGAATGAGGATGTGATCATGATATCTATCCAAAGTCTAGTTGTTAGCATGATAGCGGAAGGTGGAGGTGGATATGGTGGTTGAAGCTGCAGGAGATGAGGAAGAAGGGGAAGGGAAGGTCAAGATGCCATGAATATACAGATGCTAGAGGTAAGGAAGGAGGGGGTAGTGGTGATGCAAGGAGGGAGCAACCGCTTGCTAGAGATGGCTAGCCTGTGTCCGAGGTGAACAGCGAGTGTTGGGATCTTCAATGGCGGCGTAATTCTATTTAGAGCTAGAGGAAGGAGATGAAGTGGGAGACTGTCTAGGGTTATATTTGGATGGACCAAATGAAGTGTTGGATCTTAGTTTGATGGATGCTCAAAATATGACATGGGCCGCACATTAAATGGGCCATCAAACCGGTTTTGAGAGTGGTTTTCGCTTACGTGGCATGTGGGTCCCACCTAAACAGTACCCCATGTTATTTTTTCCCACCTCACTTGCACCTGGCCCCACCTCTAAGCATCCTCTCTTGCATGGCCCCACCTCTAAGCATCCTCTCATGCATGCCAGCATCGCTCTCCTTCCATTCACGCCATTGCCTACTCCCTTCACTAACATGGGGATATATCCAATGCAAACCAACCCCTTTGTGCAAACTTTGGAAACCAACATGCATGGGGGCATGCATGGGAGGTGGGAGGGGGAATTTGCAAAATCATAGGAAAGGTGGGAGGGAGGATTGGCAAAACCAGCATGCATGGGAGGTGGGAGGCTAATTGGATCACCATCGTGTGGATGAGATTGTGATTTACAAAGTTTGCACGAAGGAGCTGATTTTCACCTGATATGTTGCCCACTGACATAGCACGGAGTGGAGGGGCAACGCTTCAGTAGCCTCTACTGCCCTCCGTGCACACTGGGGCGGAGGACACAAATGCAGCTCGATGAGGCCCCTAGCGGTTAGAGGAGCTCTAGGGCTAGAGTGGAGTCAAGCGCAGAGGAGCAAAGGTGACAGAGGGGAGGAGCTCCAGGGAGAAGAAGAGGGTGATGAGGGAGAAAGAAGAAAGATTTTCTGTTCTTCCGATCCTCTCCCTTAGACCACTGAGCATAACAAAAGATTTTCTGTTCTTCCTCAAGGATGCCACCGGTGAGGAGATGAAACAGGACAGCTTGCAGGCCAAAGCAGCAGCACTGTACTCTTGCATTTGGTGTCCCTTTGCCCACAAAGTGCCCCATCAGAGGCAAGACTACAATGGGATGAGAGACAGAAACTCACGAACCAACACATAACTAGTTTCGACGTACATAACACCGACTCACCGTCAATTAACATCTGTCCAAACACTAGCGCACAAAACAGGTTTTGACACACAAATCCAACCGCCATATGATATATATAAACAAGAGCAGCTATGAGCATGCTACTCATTCACCATCCACATTCGATACTAGCCCACTACATTAAGCCTCGCCAACAGCACAGAGACCTGGTAGCGCAGCTTGTGGCTTCCCTCTGCCCATGGTGAAACCCCGGGTACCATCCGGCATGCGGGGCCCCGGAGGAAGCTTGTTGGCCCCAATAGGCAGCTGCTGGTGCTGCTCAGGCTTGGCTATCAGGTTGTGGGGCGGAGTTCCAACCGGGTGGGAGCCGCCGCGGTTACCACCATGATGGTTGTAGTGCGTCTGGTGGTTCTGGTGGTGCTGGTTGTTGTATTGGTTGTGATTGCTGTACTGGTAGTTGCCACGCCCGCGCCCTCTGCCACCACGACCGCGTCCTTTGCCACGTTTTGGAACTTCCTTGTCATTGAAGGTCTCGTCAAACTGTACAATTAAAGTGTCGGCAAGTTATTCTCTCAAAGCATAGTAAGGATACAGAATAAACATACATGGATTGAGTGGATAAGAGAGACAATTTATACAACTAAAATAGCACAAAATTACAAGGCAAACATAATTCCTAAAGAAATGAAGATATACTCAATGTTGGAATGTCATTACCCCAAAAAAAAACTATGACAGGTACATCCATGGGAATTGTAGATAGGCAAATGGAATCTAATCCACCAAGAAGTTTCATGAAGAAAACTAAGCAGCAAAGGTTATTTAAATTCAGCATAGGTTGTCCATAACTGTATAGGTTGTTCATAACTGTATAGGTAGCTCATAGCTCTAAATAGCCCATCTACAGATATATCAAAAGAACAAAAATTACAGATCATCCTTTGCATCTACTGGGCATGAGTCTGTCCTACACTATATTTAGTACACAGATAAATTTGGGCGAGTTCCTTTTTGCTCTATACTGCTTAGGGTTCAGAAACAAAAATGCATACAATAGTCTCTTACCAAGTGTTCTGGCAAGACATCTAACAGTTGAGAGGATTCTTCAAACTGTTTCTCATTTGATTGGTTTGAAGTGGAGACATCCTCCTCGCCATTGCCATCAGTTTCAGGCACTCCCTTTTTGCCTTTGCCTGCCCCCTTTGCCTAAATCCAAGAAAGTTGCATAGATTAAGCGTACAACAAGCGGAATAGAAGTTTAAAACTTCTCGATGACTGAACAGCGATCCACTATGCATATATGGATTTCATCAAGGGTATAAAATCCTAACAGGTTAAAAATGGCAAGAAAGATTCTAATGGGAGAACATATCGAGACATCAAATAGTTAACTAGCCCACAAGATGCACCAAAAGGCGAAATGCAAGGAGCACAATTATCAAAAGAAACTGCTGAAGTGGCTAATTACCGCACAAGTATTCAGCAAGCGCACTCTCAGCCCATTTCTCCAGTTTTCCTCATCACTAAGCTCCACAATCTGCACGAAACCAACCAAATGTAAGGATAAGGTGTACACTGCAAAGTTACTGCTGCAAGCAATCTAAAATCATGTACTGATACATACTGCCTTCCCAGCATCCTCAGGTGTCTCGTACTCCACGAAAGCATGCAGCTATTTTCAAAGGAAATATTTTAGTTCATTAGTAAATCAATCAGGAGCTAATGCAAATGGACAAGCACGCAACAAAACCATTGACTAAAATCGTTTTTCCAAAAATTTCAATTATGTGACACCTAACAGTTTATTGAATATCAAATTGACAGCCATTCAAAGTATGAACAATACAGAAGCTTAAGATTTCCAACTGGGAGTATCAGTATTAAGAATGCACTAAAAATAATGTAGAACAGTGGAAGTGACTAGCATATAACTTGCGAGAGGGGACCCAAGTTAAAGAAAAGGGTTGTGTCACAGTTCATATTTTTAGTAGTCAGTGTTAAAATATTTACTTCAGTAAACATAGTAAGAAAAGCTCCATTTTATACTCATAATCTGGCAAACATTGTGCACCACAGATGCACATGATTTGTTGCCCTCAAAAAAAAAAGATGCACATGATTTGTTTGGCTTATAATAATGTCCAACTCACTATTAGCCGACCCAACAAGAGAAAAACACCTCTTGTGGTTTCCAAGTACATAAAACTATGCTGGTATAGTATACTTTGCATGCTACTTTTTGCACAGGTGCTTGACACTAGCAATAAGTCAAGGAAGGTTTCCTTGATACGCAAGATAATTATAGTACTTATGCAGTGAAATTGCAGTTACCTTGTTACTAAAAAGCATATCTAGCTTGGCAGATCTATTAGTTGCAGGACCAGAGCCATTTGGAGTCTGAGGATAGCAAGTACGGATTGAAATCACACTATATAACATGAAAAAAACCGTTAGTTTTTCAATGATTCTGGGAAGGCAAATAGAGGTGCTGGCATGTTGCAATACCTGCCAACAGCCGAAAACATCTTCTTAAGATTCTGGTAGGAAGGATCACCAGGAAGATTTTCTGCAACAACAATTCGGGACTACAAGAGAGGAAACTAATGAATCTGTGTGCAATCTCAAATCTACGAAATAACCGTACAGAGAAATCCAATAATACCTTCAGCTCCTGCAAATCCGATTCAGTAAATGGTTCTTTACGTTTAACTCTTTTTCCATCATCACTTACAACCTGCAACATCAAGTATGTAAGCAAATGTACATGTGAATTGATATGAAGACAAGTTGACATCAAAAGATAAAAAAAGGTGGCTTCATGCATGGAGAAACTTACAAGTTTTGATGAGGTACGGAGAGCTGCAGCAAGCCTTGAGTTGTCACGCACAGAAGCTTTTACTTTCTTGAACCCAGCAATAACTGATATTGGCACTGCAATTTACAAGGAAAGAAAATTAGTAATGGGAAAACAGAAGATACAATTTCTCCGCTTCACAAGAGATTGAAACAAGATTCCTGCATGCTCAGCAGGGGAGCCAAAACCTCATCCTTATCAAACAGTACGAATGAGATCAACATTATTATCGAGAAAATACTACTTTCCCCCCTTTTCTTGTCTTGGAAACATCAATAGAAGCTATAGAAAAAGTAACATTGTGAGATGTAAATTAAGTCTATGTAGCAGAGCAACGGCAACAACAAAAACTTTTTCATCCCGAACAAGTTAGGGTAGGCTCAAGATGAAACCCAACACAAGCCACCAACAAATAGGAAAAGTCATATACAATCATCCAAATATGAAGTTAACTTTTAAAACCTAGCTCAAATACAAATACAAAACTCACCATATCCCTCAGGATCCTTGGTGATGAATCTCATCAAATGTTCTGTGGTAGCCAGGTTTATATCACTAAAATAGTACTCCACCTATAAAATCGGAATACAGAAATTGTACCCAAAGTTAATAAAACATACAAGGGAAAGGAAAAGAAGTAAAATGATGTCCTAATAAAACAAGTAAAGAGCACAATCATTACATTATGTCCTGATCTTCTCTAGCAATACATTGGCTGGCAAGATGGTGTTTACTAGTAGTAATTGACAGCTACAGACCTTCTAACAGTATGTGCATAAAATTTTAATTTAAATTCTCCTACTACCACACCTATTTTTCCTGAAATATTCTTAAATATAATCAACTATAACGACAATCAGAGAAATCAACCATTTTTTCAGATAGAAACAAAGGAACCCCTCGATTATAATGCACCCTTACAACAAACAACTGACTTTATAAGTTCACAATCTAATTGATACTGTCGGAGAAAAAATACTGAGTTCACGGTCTAATCCAAACAAATCAGTTGCAGGCAAAACTAGCAGTATGTTTGCAATGCTCAGTTCAATAGCCAGATGTATGATATCAGATTCTCACATAACTTGGCCAATTGGCCAGTGCCAAGTTACTTCAATACTACAATATCTCATTGTTAATGTTTGCCATGGATAAAGTGTAGTGTTGACAAAATTGACCTACAAAATCTCTTGTATTCTCAGATTAGAAAAAAATTTATATTGTTGGTAACAGGGAGTCATTCTAGAAATTGACTACGTCTGACCCACAGAATAATTTAGTCAATAGAATGCCAGCCTATATTTAGAAATCTACAAAATTCTATCAATGTTTGCGTCTGATCTAAACATATCAACCGGAAAAAAAACACCAACCTGCTTGGTGATCTTGTGCACCACCTCATCTTCGAGTCCGTCCACCACTGCCTCCGCATTTGCCGTGGGCGGTAGCAGCTCCGCATCCAGCTCCGGGTCCGGTTCTGGCACCTTCTGCTCCTTGGGGGTAAACCCACCGCGTCGCCCAACCGGCGCGTAGTACTCGAACGGCCGGTGCGGAGCCGGGGGTGGGGGCGCCGCGAAGAAGGCCGCGCGCGGCGGCGGGGGAGGAGGCGCGGCGAACACGCGGATCACCTGCGGCGGTGGCGGCACCACGACCGCGGGCGGCGCCGGCGAGGGCGGGCCCCGAGGCACAAACTCCGGCGCCTGCGCGTTGAGGCGGCTGGACGAGCCGCTCCTCGGCAGGCCCGCAGGCCGGTCGGCCGCCGACTCGGCGTTAACCCAACCGGCGGCGATCTGGTCGTAGACCCCCTCCATCTGCGGCATCGGGGCTAGGGTTTGGGAACACTGGGGCGGGCGGCCGGAGCGGGGCACGATAGCGGCCGCTTGCTGCTGCTGCTAGCTCTCGTTGTAGGCGCGCGGGTGGAAGCTCCCTAGCAGCAGCGGCGGCGGGGTGGGGGTACAGGGGAGGGAGAGCTTGGGTAGTGGCGGAGAAGGGAGTTCTCAAAGGGTAGGGTTCCGGCGAGGTCGGATATTTATAGCGCTGACCCTCCCGGCGGAGACGCGGCGGCGACTCGGGGTGGCGGCTTCCGGGTGCGCGCGGCGTAGGGTGCGGTGGATTGCCAACCGTCCGATACGCCTCGAGATTTGTGATGGTGGTGCTGGTGTTTGGGCGTGGCCTACGGAAGCGATCGTGTGAAAAGGCGGCATGGTTTGCTGGCTGTAACGGAAGCGTGGGGCCAGGATGTTGTACCGGTTTACGTTTCACGTTTCGACGAGTTGGATTGGTATTGAAAATCTATCGAGAATCGACCTGTTCAACCGACTGGTGGTTGTTGATGCTGATTTGTTTGGTTGGTTAGTGTTGATTTATGCTAAGAAAAAAATACTGTTAGAGGACTGTTGATAAGTCAAAATAACAAGTCGAATCATGAAGAAATTCACTAATATGATGATATAATTAGTTTAAAATATTGTTACATTGTTAATATAAAAATCTTAGCTAACCTTGAGAACAACTAACTACTAAGAACGTAGAGTCAAGTTAAAAATCATTTTATAAACCTTAAAATGTAATTAGTCAGTGTTTTATATTTAGCTAAGATCAGTATTAGTGTAATGTTATCTAGATAAGTAACTGAATCAAAAGAGTTTCGTAATAATGAAACTTTTCGCACGTAGCATAAACCCTTACTTCTTTTTTCTATATCAATTATATCAATATATAATGTTATGAAACTCTAAAATCCTCAGCATAAGACGTTAGTTTGCTGTAAGTAGTTGATAACTGAAAAGTGATTATACAAAGTACCAGGAGAGTAGGTAATAACATTTTGGTTTGCCGATTAACAATTAAATTGAAAATCTTTAGTAAATTCAATTTAAAAGTATATCGACTGATCTATGTGAGAACAATTTTTAATGAAAAACGTGTGTAGCACGTGCTAAAAAATATATGCGTGAGAAATCACATGCCCTCGAAGAATTGCAAAATTCGAAAGAAAGAAAGAAAAAAGAGAACAGTACAAAATTCTTTTCTTCAAAAAAAAAACAGTACAAAATTCTATCGCACCCTGCTTAGCTCATGCAACGGACACCACGTGTTCTCTTCACTCTCCTCCCTCCTCTCGCCATCCCCACCTTACCCGCATCGCATGGCGGCGCCCGCACTCCTCCCTCCGCCGGCGATGGACGGAGACGACGCCGCCCCGCCCGCTCCCGCTCCCGCGACACCGGCCCCCGCTCCTCCCCCACCGGAGCCGAAGCCCTCACTCCTGAGCCAACGCCCGCCCGTCCGGGTGACGTCGGAGTTCGACAGCGAGCGGCGGCTCTTCTCCCACCGCTTCTCCTGCCGCGTCCTCGATGGCCTCGCCAAGCTCCGCCTCCGCGTCAGCCACGGCGCCTGGGGAGGAGGGGTCGGCTGGGGCCCGCCTGAGGTCGCGCTCCTCGGGCGGAACTTCTCCGTCGCCGTCGACCCCGCGTCCCGCGGCGCCGTGCTGCGGGGCAACGCCGACCTCGCCGGTTCGCTGCGCCTGCGCGCCTCGCACAACACGAAGGTGCGGCATCCGATTGATTGTGCGCTCTTTTCCACTTCGAAATCTCGAATTTTGTTGCTGCCTCTGGTCGTAGCTGTGTCGTGATTAATTGCGAATGATAATAATATGATATGATATGTGATAAGATTAATTAGACTAGTAGCTTTCCAGCATTTGCAAGCGAAAGGGAGCTGAT
Organism: Echinochloa crus-galli; assembly: GCA_900205405.1. Taxonomy (NCBI): domain Eukaryota; kingdom Viridiplantae; phylum Streptophyta; class Magnoliopsida; order Poales; family Poaceae; genus Echinochloa; species Echinochloa crus-galli. The sequence goes on from OAMR01000002.1 coordinate 2,843,521, forward strand.
AGGATTTCGTTCTTCTGAAGTGTGAAAACGAAACACAAATGTTTCTGGAAAATGTGACAGAAATATGAACATCGGACAATTCAGTTTGTCAGGAATGGTTGAAATGGAAATAAGAGAGTTAGGTGGTGGTTATGTTGTCCTTGTAGAAATGGGCACTTTAAAGTGTGGGAATTACTCTGGGAATACCAGAAAGCGTTAGGACTGACATCCTTACTTTGTTTTGGGCGGGGGCCTAAAGGGCATCATCCCAGGTCTGCTTTGCGACATGAGGCAGCATATCTTCCTCTAGAAGTATGTTGCTATGAGGTTGGCTTCAATTCTAGTGCAATGTAGGTTGGATCTTGCTATGAGGTTTTGGTATGGCTGCACAAATTGTATGTTGAGAACTGTTTTTGTGATGACTCCACATCATGTAGGATCGGGTACTGTAAGCAAAATTGCTGTTGGATCATATGTTCATTTGAGAATATCAGTGTCTGTCGTTGAAAGTGTACTAGTTTGTATTGAAACGGTTATGCTTGTACTAATTAATGACCTTGTCCTACTCAAACTAGGTTAAATGGATTGGAGGGTTACCTCTCTTTGTGTAAGCTTCAGTATAATGATCTATTGTGTTTTTCAAATACTCATCTGATGCTAAAAAGGTTTAGTTATTCATCAAAGAATCGATTCAGGCATATAGGAACAAATAAGCACATGGTAGGGGATAAGAATCGAACACAACATACTATCTCACTTAATGCAAGATCTTTGTTTCATACTTTCATGCCAACCTGGAGTGTTTTTTTTTTTTTTGAGATTAACCTGGAGTTTTGTTAGGACTGATTCCAAAAGCCTTCAGAACTGCATGCTGATTTGTTACCTAACATTTCCTTTTTTTTCAGTTCCATGATTCTCTAAATAACTGGTGAATATAATGCAATACTGCTACAAACTATTGTGTCATCACTCTACTTACAAATATGAATTCAAGTCCATAAGGGCATATTGCAGCTTAGCACTATCAAATGCCTGTTGTCTATTTTAAGTGCATAGCCATGTGGATGAAACATATTTTGGTAGCCTGTTTCTATCCCTTATGCAATTTTCTGATTATAGAGACATCTTAGATCTGTGACGGCGGTAGAAGTTGCTTTCCATGTCCCATGTCTATTTTCTGCTCAAAATTGTTGTTTTCATGATTGAAACTCTGAAGTTGGAGGTGATGCCTGGTGTTTATATATGTCTCTATAGCAGTACCGTGACTTTCTGAAACTGGCTTGTGTTTCAGAATTGCCAGAGTGGAGAACAATCATATATTCATGTCGGCTGTTCGGCACACTGTTTATCTGTGTCTTGCAACTATGAATATGACAAATCTATTGTTTCTTGCATTCACTTGGATAGGTGCTTTCAATTCAAGTACCACAGTAGAAAGGTGTGTTCTGTTCAATTGAGATGTTTTGGTAACCAGGATTCATGTGCTCTTCTTCCTCATGTTCTTTCTATCAAAATTGAAATTAAACCATGACAAAGAATTTGTAATGGAAGAAGGATTTTCATCTGTACTAATTCGATCAGGTGAAACTTCAAATCATGCCTATGTATGAGTTGCGGAGAGATGCATTTTGGTTGTTTGAGGTTGAGTCAATCACAGAAGCACCTCAATTCTTTTTGAAAGGACTACCACATGCATTAGAAGGATTGTGATTTTCTTACGCCAAAAAACTGTTTTTTTTTTCTTAGCAATAGTACATCAAAGCTGTGGGGTCTCATGGTCTGGACCGATGGAATGTTTGTCTTTCCTATCAAGCTAATTGCTCTAAATGAAAGTGCCATTGGTTTTCAGGATATTTTTGATTAACTCCCTGTGGTACTGTTTGTGTTTTAGACAATCCCAGTCAATTATCTCTCCTTTCCCGCCCTGAAAAAAATTCTCTCCTTTCCCTTGTGTCTCTTCCCTCACCATCAGGCCTCTTCTATGTTTTGTAACAGTTGAATATTTGCCTTTGAGTGACTAATCGCTTAACGGTCCTTAATATCCATGTTTAACGAGGGAACATGCATTGATGCTTGATTCCATGTTCTTGCATAAACCATCAGCTGATAACGATTAAGGAATGATAAAGGTCTCATTTTTGTTTTATCTAAAGGAATTGAAGAAACTGTATTACATTTACATTACTGCATAATATAGGTTACCGCGTCTTGTTTTCTCAGGAGCAACAAGGAGAAGTGTCAGTTACTGCAAATTTGGGAGATTCACCATGCAAGATTGAATTGTCATCTCTGGTTCCTCCTAATGGACTGGTCAGTGTTTTACAAATTGGAGGAATACAAGAAATCTATACAAATTTTAATCCTGAAATTTGCATATAAATTATGCCATTATTCTTTTGAAAACTATGAAATTCTCTACATTAATGACTATATCATGGTGAAATTATGCTTTCGAAATTATTTAAACAATTATGAATATTTGCTATTAATGATCATACAAACACCATAACCTTCGCTAAGCCTAAGTTCATTGTTAACATGCATGAGTTGATCACACTGAAAGAAAATAAATTATACATTTCTTCCTGTAGCCAAGAGCAACATTCTTCTTTCCAAAGGGTGAAGTTTCAATAAAGGAGAAGATAATGGATGAGGGTGACAGAATTTTGTCAGTAAACGGCCTAGTGAAGTCACATGTTTTGAATGGAGTTTGCACAGCTGCGTACAATGATAATGCAATGAACATTAAATATCGCTACAAGGTAAGGCTTGTCTCAGTTGGCTTTGTTTCATTTATATTTACTTGTGCAACTCACAATGGTTCATTGATCATATTTTATAGGATGATGAGATATCATTTATCCCCAGCATCACTTTACCATCCAATTCACTATCATTCGCATTCAAGCGCCAATTAACACCATCAGACAAGTTGAGGTAACTATAACTACATGAAGTTTGATGCACAATGTCTTGAAATTCAAACAGTTATACGGTTGCAGAAACATCTCTAAAAGCTGTGGAGAGGTTGACAAAGCACCATATAATTATAATTATGTCTCAGATGCATGAGACTTGCTCAATATTTAGGCCTGGACACTAGGATGCATGTGGAGCTTGAGGATGCTGTTCGCATGACCATTGTACTTACGAATCTTTTGGTTGTTTCCAGCTATTGGTACAATTTTGACACAAACTACTGGGGTGCCATCTACAAGCACAGGGAAAATAAACATCTCAAGTGGAAAGCTGGTTACGAGTCAGACAACAGGCTTGGATGGGCATCGCTTTGGGTAAGGCATTCATCCACATTTTAATGAGCCGCACACAAATGAGCAGACAACTTCTCTTTTTCTGTTTGCAAGGTGTCCATTTCCTGCTTTTTTTTTCTAGTATTTCTTGGCAAATAGAGTTCCTCAATTATTAATCGAATGATTGTTTTTGCCTTTCTACTGAAATACTGGAATCAACTGATATAAAAAATGGCATGTAGGTTGGAGATGCCGGCGGCAGTACAAAGGAGGTGCCTTTTAAGGCCAAAGTTCATTTCACGCTTAAAGTCCCCCAGGACAATATAAAGAATTCTGTTGTAGTGTTTCATGTGAAGAAAAGATGGGATTTTTAGCTTCTACCCACATAAGCATGCGCACACAGATAAAAGAGAGAACCAACGAGAAACTGGAATGCATGTAAATTTGTTACTCGTAATATGTCCAGCTAACTTGTTACACACAGATGCCATGAATACATTGTGTTATCTTTTTTCGAATCACATTCTCATCGGTGATGGACAGGAATATTTGAATATTTTGACTAGTGATTGACAAGCAGAATATCATAAAATGAGTTTGATGGTTTATCGGGGCTCTACCTATACATTGTTTGATTGTAATTAGGGATGCAAGTGGGTACCCAATGGGTTTTTTGGGTCAGCCATCCTAGTTCATTTTACCTTCCAAATTAATTACAAGGGATGCCATTCTAGTTCATTTTTCTAAGTTTTGGGTCGACCCAACGACCCAAAAACATAAATAGTTGCATCCCTAATTGTAATAACCACACTAGATGTCCCGCTGGACTCATTAAAGACCAAACGAAGAAATCTCTGAATCTCAATTATCAATAGCATTGATACATTTTGCCCTGCTATACTTCCCTGAGGATGTTCTGGGCTACTTTTACATTTATCAACGCAGGTCCTTGCCGACACCAGAACTCAGTTTCCATCAGCATGTAAGATTACACTCATGTCCATTGAAGTTGGATAGAATGTAGTCTGATGCCACCAAGCACATCTCTATCGGGGTCGGTGAAGTAGCATTTCTGCTTGGTTTTCTGGAGAATCCTGGAGCCAATAATATGCACCAATCCCAAGGAAGAAAGTCTCTCACCTGATGCTTTTCTGTTGTCAAATTCATCAGACCCAGTTACCAGCAAGCACCACTTTGTTGCTCCGTCATCCTGTGAAACATATGCACAGTATACTCAGCAGGATTCAGCGGACCAAGGTCTGACATAGATAAATAGAATTATTATATTGCAAATTTCTAGAAACCATTCACCTTTGCAATTTTGACCAATGATTAGTCCAATTTATGCGTGTATTGTGTGCGAAGTAGTATCAGAGGATGTTAATTTTGTAGCAATTGCCAATATATTGTAAGAGAAATTACATGTAAATATACTTTTGAAGACTTCCTACAAAAATAGGCCTTGTATAAACAGGAAGTATCGCTGACATGTGGGTGCAAGATGATGGTATGTTTAATAATGTGGCTGACAGACCACTAAGTCAGCGAACATCCCTGGTATAAATGGGCAAACCATTGAAGATGTGAAAAATCATCAAAAAACATACTTTGGAGTTTTGAAAAAAAAAATGAAACTTGGCATGGGCACATCCATACTTCCATAATTCATATGCTACTATACTTTATCACAGAATTTGAACTAATTCATAAGAAAATGACAAATTTGGTGTGCATTTGCACTGGATGATAGTGCACCTGAAATTTGCCATTTTTGTATGAATTAATCTAGAAAGATTATGAATCTCAACTTCTGTGACAGTGCACCCATTGTGCCAAGTTCCAATTTTTTTTTTTTTTGGAAACTTCAGAGTATATCTTTGGATGATTCACCATTTTCAATCTTTTGCCCATTCCTCACCAGAGATGCACCCCTGAAAACCACCGATAAAACCAGCCCTTCTTTGTAATTCTGCAATGGTGACATTTTGGGGTATGTGTGAGGAATAGGGTTGCACATGAGTGATGTCCAGATGGACACTAAACCATAGGAAGAGTTGAGGGTCCACCACAGATGTACTTTTTACTAAACAAAAAGAATCCTAAAACCGGAGTAGCAAATAATTTGACATTCACATACTCACCTTCAGTACCTTCAGACATACAGGCAACACCATACAGAATTTCTATTGAAATAACAAAGATTTTGTTATGTTCATAAATGATCTGTCATCTTCAAACAACTGTTCTTGTTCCCAACAGTCAGGTAGATGACATTCTGAACATTGGAACATTATCATTGCTCAGGGAAACTTTGTGGTGCAGTAATGTTGCACAGTGGTAATAGCCTAATAATTACTTCCATTTACCTTCTCGTGGAAATCCATTTCATGTTGAAAAGTCCACATGACCTTTTCCTCCAGCCAATTCAAAATAGAAACCTCATGCCAATCATGCAGCTGATAACATTGGTAAATTGCATTTTCATCTCCAGAAGATATGACAAGATAAATATCAGACTGGAGACCAAGATGAATCAAGAAACTGGCCTAGTAGATTAGTCACCTGAAAAGGCAAACAGAAATGTATCACTCTTTGTGTAGCTTTTGATAAGAAAATTGATATATGTACTAGATCATAAAGAATGGTCTATCATTTTGTTAGCACTAGGAGTGAAACAAAAGGAAATATACAGTAAGTTTAAGTAAGACGCATTATTCTCATCTCAGCAGGCTCAAAAGACAATGCAACTTCTGTTTGCATGCTTCTCAATTAGAAAGTACACGACCAGTAAAGGACATTGTTTTCAGCAATTAAGAAAAATCAGTAATCATCCATCAACTGAACTTGCACCAATAACACTAAATAATGATGAGAAGAATAGATTCCCCTGATGAATATACAGTACAATATTAAGAGCACCTTTCGTCCAGAATCTGGAGTAGATTGATCATTCATCGCATCATCTATTGTGAGATCCTCATTGATGTTAATAGCATCCCTTTGGGAACCCCGACCAGGATTTCTTTCGTAAGCAATAATTTCTTGATATGCCTTCTGTAAGATATCTTTTGCAGCTTTGTAGACTGCCTCTGATCCAGCTCCTTTCTCAGCACATCTAATGGCATCAACGCATAGGACATTGTAACGGCCAGTAATGGACTGAGAAGGATCCTCATCATGGTAATTGTTGTTTTCTCCTAACAAAGCATCATCATCTCTGGCCTTCCTTGTCCATCTTTTCAAAAAGCAATCAAGTGGGAGTGTACGCGGATCGACTATTATGTATACTCCAAGAATATGACGGCACAAAATACCTGAGAATTCAAAGTATTTGCAACTACAGTTTGCCATCTTGTTTGAAGCATTATAAGTCACATAGAATGTGTCAGATGGATCTTCATCTTTTGTGATGCTGTATTTGCTTATACAGCCATCTTCAGTCTTCTGAATGATAAACCCCAGAGATTCTGTAAATTCCTCCTGAAATTTACTGAAGACTGCTTTGGTATAGGTGCCTGCTGCCTGTTTTTCTATTAGGGATGCAGTTTTTGTGGTTGCCTTATTTAAGTAGGCGTCCACATCAGCTTTTGCTTCAACCTCATATTGGCTTGCCATGCACGCATTGAACTGATTAAGGAAAACTTCCAGCGTTGTTTTTGAGTTAAAATATTTCTTGTAGAAATCATTCACGGTGTCCAGTTTCCATGTGGGGGAAATTTCTGCAAAGAATGTATCCATCAGGTACAAAGGAACCCACTTTTGGCGGATGTTGTATATTGCTTGAAGCCATGAATTCTTTCTCAAGTCATATTTATCAATGATCGATGTCCAAACTGTTTCAAATGTGGCAATAGTTTCAGACTCAAGAACACAGCTTTCAAGTTCATCTCTTAGGGTTGGATGCTCAGTGTATACATGGGTCAGCTTTTGTTTGGTCCTACTCAAAATATTCCACTTGCAGAAACGGTGACAGGAATTTGGAAAAACCTTGCCAATTGCAGCCTTCATGGCCCTGTTTTGGTCAGTAACTAATGAGCACGGCGCCTTCCCTCCCATCGATGCTAGCCATGTTTCAAATAGCCAAACAAATGAGAACTCTGTCTCTTCCATAAGCAATGCACAACCAAAATTAACATGCTGCACATGATGGTTGACTCCTGAGAAAGTAACAAAGGGCATCATACACTTGTTCTTCTTATACGTAGTGTCGAATGTGACAGCATCCCCGAAATGCCGATAAGCTGCTTTGGCCCTAGAATCAGCCCAGAAAACATTGACCACACATCCATTCTTGTCAACCTGAATGGCATGGGAGAAAGCAGGGTCATTGGCTTGTTTCTTCTTGAGATAATCAAGAAGGCCCTGAGCATCTCCTCCTTCCCCAAGAACATTCTGCCTAAGAAATGCCATCTCATCAGGCCCCACCATAGTGACCTTATCAGAGCCACCAAGCAAACCTCTGGAACGGAGATAACCAACATTGGTACTACAAGTGCCCAGGTCATGATTGTGAGCCTTCTCAAGCTTGGATACAACCCAATGGTCCGACTCCCTAACCACCTCCATCATAGCATTGCAACCTTCCCGCATTGACATCCTCTCAAGCTTCCTTGTAGCCTTATCTGGTGATGTCTGTTTCTTCTTGTACGTCCCTTCCCTGGAGCAAACAAACCTCTTCATGACAACAACCTCCTCTGTACCCTTGGAGCGCCGAGACCTGCCGACACGGAAGGGGAAACCAAGCCGTCTGGCATACTCATTGTAGAACGCCTTTGCCTCCTCGTCAGACTGAAATGTCATGCCCAGCACAGGCTCCTTGGGGTCCTGAGCTGAAGCAAAATCTGCCATGGCATCCGGCTCTGTTCCCCCTCCAACTGTCCCTTCCTCAGCAGGGCCACCAAGAATGAGACCATCGCTCGGGCCGGGCCGAGCGTTGGTATCAAGAGACATGAGGCAGTCGACATAATCGTCAATCAGCTCATCACCTTCGGTCCGTTCTCCCTCCATTACAGTCAGCCAGCACGTATCAAGAACTCAAGATCCAGCACAAGCATCCATCCCACAGTTCACTGCTGCTGTAACCCAATCTGAACCTAATTGGGTTCAGATTCGAATAGAAATAGCTTACATGGTTTGGGATGCTCGGTTTCGAACAAGGAAAGGAAGTGTAGGGGGCGGGCATACCTTGTGGGTGCTCATCGCCTGGCGACGAAGGCCTGGGCAACGCCCAACGGCGGCGCCGCTCGCCCAGTCGTCGCAGCCGGGAAAGAGGAGAGAGAGGTGAACCGTGAACGGGAGAGAGGAAGAGGAAGGGATTCTCTTGTCACTGACGTGTGGCCCCCAACGTGAGTGAGTGAGGGGGCATACTGTAGGGAGTCCCGTCCGAAGAAAACGGAACGGGAGTGAAATTATCGACTTCACTAATTAATACTTTTTTTTATCTTTTGACTATTCTGTTTCGCAAGAAAAAAATCTTTTGCCACCATATATACTGCCACGAGAAGATTTGATGCAACTATGGAATAGCTGTTCCATGAGAACAAGCAAAAGGGCCTTCATTTCTTCAAAACATGCTTCTTAAGCCTTAAGCTGTCTTGAATGATTTTGACTCTAACTTGTACTCCCTATGTTTCAAATTATAATTCATTTGATTTTTTTAACTCTAAATTTGACCGCTCGTCTTATTCAAAATTTTATCAAATTATCATATTTTTTATGGTTGCCTGCTTTATTAACAAAGGATCTTAAAAATAATTTAATTTTGATAAATTTTTTGAATAAGAATGAAACTTGTGGTAAAAAAAAAGTCAAACAAACTATAATTTAAAATAGATGGAGTATCCATCGAAGAGGCAGCAACATTGCCATCAATTCACATACCTAACTTAACCTCAGCATTGAGAATTAGAAAGAGGGCTAGCCTAGCATGTTGGAAGAGAGTAACTCGCTTAGCAAGAATGGCTGCCATCATCCACATTTCATCCATCATGGGGACTCCCTGATGGACTAAATGGTAGAGATAGGCAAGCCATTCTTGGCTAAGAGAGATAGTCTCTTCATCATCATGTAAGGCATACCTCCTTATCATCACTTGTTTACCCATGCTCCTGGTAGCTTGTTTAGTTTGATATTCAGGGCAAGCCGGCACCAAGTATTTATAATGTGGGCAAGAAGAATCAGATAGTGCTGTGCTGCCCTATTGCAATTTGCATCGCGCAGCACTGACCTTTCCCTCTATATGGAATATATTCTATGCCAAGCAGTCTTTTCAAGATGCCAAATCAGTTCTGAATGGATAAATACGCATGTAGGAGGTTTGCAGTATGGCAATTGACATTAGGCACATGATTATAAAATATGTTACAATATTTTTCAGAAATGCTTGGACTTTAAGATGATCGATCTTTTTAGATAACCATACATATCACATTTTCGTGTGACCATTATCCTTTATACAGCTGATCACACAAGAGGGTTCTCTGGACTCTTCTCTTATAGAGCTAATGCCAAAAGAATTCTTCAATTGGAACGAAAATTTGGTATTACCTTGGAACAAAACTCCTATTCACATTTGATCACTAATTTCTGGAACAATACTCTTCTTCATATTATGTCATGATAAGATGAGAATCAAGATGCTTTAATTTGTTTACTACTAACTATGATATTGTTGTGTGACTCTCAGTGCAGGGAAAGTTTAGGAACCTAAAAACATTAAACTTAAGAAACATTAGAGCACTTGTGCCAAGAGTGTTAAACACTAGGAAATTTCATGGTAAAACCAAAGAGGTTCTATGCACGGACAATCTCTGAAACGAATATCTTATGGCCTTGCTGTTTCGTAGGAACATATATATCGGAGGCATACAAACCTAAATTTTCCCTTTTGGTAAAATAAAATAAAACATCTGTTTTAACAAGTGGCTCCTGTATGATTTGCATATATACTCCATTTTCCTTTTTATCTGTTCCTTCGGAGGACATCATTTTCAAATGGGATGCAATGAACCATGGAATTACCAAAGAAAGGGGCCATCAACTCAAGGCAGATATGTTTGACATTAAGATCCCTTCCTGGGCTTGGTGCCCTCCTGCAAGTTGTTGATGTGAACTTTGAGATGCCATATGAAAAGAGTAAAAGTATCAAAGATCCTATTCTGAATGATAGCGCGCCAATCCATAGCCGAATGTCAATATCATATCTGCAGCAAATTGGGTTGCTGTCTTGCCGTCAAGTGCCAATTGTCTCCGGTATACTTGCAGGTGGGCAAGTTTCTAGTGGAAGAATAAGTTCCATGAAAAAGCACCTGTAAATAACCTTTCCCAGCTTCCACTGGCTGCATATTGATTCAGAGCACTGTTCTAATATAGTCAACAGGAGTGCATGTCAACCTATGATGCATATGATCCACTGGTACACACCTTTTCTAGAGTTATAGATATCTTTAGGATCAACTTGACCTTTTGACCTCTGTCTTTGAATCTCTTTTTCAGCAGTTGAGAAACTTACATCATTTTTTTAAAAATCTTGTGAGCATTAATTTGAAGCAGAACGAATTTATCAAAGATTAGGTATTAGGTGCACTACAAGATGAAAATGGAAACACAGATTTTACCATAAAAGATGAAAAAGGTAATTGGAACCTAATTATGTAAAAAGAAAATACAATAATGCTAGAGCAAAAGGTGAGGACTAACTGAAAAATATTATGTTAGCCTCTCGGGAGAACTGAAGAGCTACTGCCTTTAGCCCTTTATAATGTGCTATTCGGAAAAAAAAAAGGTAAATAGACATGGAGAATATGTTGCTTTTATTAAAATGGAATATTTTCTTGAAAAAGTACTTCCGTGATAGGTAAACAGTAACCTTCCTTGACACTCTGGTACTAGCTAGCTTAAACAAAGCTTAAATTTGAAGTCCATTTCCAATCTTTCTCAAAGTGGTTACTCATGTCCCTTTAAAGAAAGGTGGTTACTCATGGTGACTACAACTTAAAAAATAAAGAATCTGCGCTACTGATATATATATCAAGCTGCAGAACAATAAAATGTCAAATTTCCAATCGTTACACACACTTACACCTCGAAAGGCTAGTAAATTGAATCTCCAGTTAGAACCAACAGAACAATAATCCAACGAAGACATCTAGAATTACCTCAAAACTCATTATTGCGAGCAAGCTCATTGTCGTGTTGCTCATCGAGGCCGCGGCCGCCCGTCGTTGGCGCGATAGCGCCGTCGGACTCCGGTGGACTATAATCTACAAAATATTAGGCTAACATTCTCTTGAGAATTTCAATCAGCTTTCTTGGCTAATAGCAGAGTGACATCTCATGTAATACTTCTCCCGTAGAAAAAAATGACTGGTATATATTTTCTGATTTTCAATCACCTTTTGGACCCTAACTAACAAGTAAAATTTCGATTACAATATTAGTCAGTTTGTTAGAAGAAATCAAACACTAAAAATTACTGAATTTCTTTGGTGTCAATACAAATAAGACCATGTATTTATTCCGCGTAATCCAAATCTTACGATATTGCATTTTACAAGAAGCTAATTGGTAGAAAATTCCAATATAGCACTTCGAAGAAAATTAGGAAACATTTGTAGATGGAAAAATTATATTTTCGGCCATCCAACTATAATCGAAGTTCAATTCCAGCCATTCAACTCCAAAATTAGGTACTTTTTACCACCTAACTATTTAAAGTATTTTATATTTCACAATCTAGCTATTTTGGTTGGTGCTTTCGCTAATATGAACGACATGTCGCATGGGACCCACATGTTAAGGCTATCCTCTTCCACTCTTGGGCGGTGTTTAGTTCATGTGAAAAGAGAAAAAGTGAAGTGAAAATGTCACATCGGACACTGTAGCACTTTTCGTTTGTTTGTGGTAAACATTGTCCTACCATGACCTAACTAGGCTTAAAAGATTCGTCTCGTCGTGTACATCAAAACCATCCAACTAGTTTTTTTATTTATCCACGTTTAGTACTCCATGCATGAGAAGAGAGATTTGATGTGACTAGGTGAATAGTGAAGTTTGAAGAGAGAATTTTTGAAAGTTTGGTGATGGGATGGGGAGCTAAACATGGCCTTGCTTTCTCTTCCCCTCGGCCACAGGCTAGAACAGTGACCACAGCTACACTGCCCCTGCCAAACCAGTAAATCAGTTGATAAGGTTAATTATAGTATAACCTGTTCATCTAAGTTTAAGTTCTTAACTTAGCATATATATATATATATATATAGATTTATTTTAAAAATTAATCGATGATAAACGATGTCCTTATTATTGTGAGGCGCCTGTGATGACTTAATAAATTTTAAGTAAATATGTCGGTCCTTTTTTTTAGGCACTCACGATTGGTATATATTCGTAGATATAAAGTGTGCGTACTTCTTTCTTAAAAAACACTATACCCACTGTTGCGCCAAGCATAAAAAAACAGAAAGCTGCGCAGTGGCCTACTACCAATCCAGTGACATCGAGAAAGAACAAGCATAGCAGAGAGAGAGAGAGAGAGAGAGAGAGAGAGAGAGAGAGAGAGAGAGAGAGAGAGAGAGAGAGAGAGAGAGAGAGAGAGAGAGAGAGAGAGAGAGAGAGAGAGAGAGAGAGAGAGAGAGAGAGAGAGAGAGAGAGAGAGAGAGAGAGAGAGAGAGAGAGAGAGAGAGAGAGAGAGAGAGAGAGAGAGAGAGAGAGAGAGAGAGAGAGAGAGAGAGAGAGAGAGAGAGAGAGAGAGAGAGAGAGAGAGAGAGAGAGAGAGAGAGAGAGAGAGAGAGAGAGAGAGAGAGAGAGAGAGAGAGAGAGAGAGAGAGAGAGAGAGAGAGAGAGAGAGAGAGAGAGAGAGAGAGAGAGAGAGAGAGAGAGAGAGAGAGAGAGAGAGAGAGAGAGAGAGAGAGAGAGAGAGAGAGAGAGAGAGAGAGAGAGAGAGAGAGAGAGAGAGAGAGAGAGAGAGAGAGAGAGAGAGAGAGAGAGAGAGAGAGAGAGAGAGAGAGAGAGAGAGAGAGAGAGAGAGAGAGAGAGAGAGAGAGAGAGAGAGAGAGAGAGAGAGAGAGAGAGAGAGAGAGAGAGAGAGAGAGAGAGAGAGAGAGAGAGAGAGAGAGAGAGAGAGAGAGAGAGAGAGAGAGAGAGAGAGAGAGAGAGAGAGAGAGAGAGAGAGAGAGAGAGAGAGAGAGAGAGAGAGAGAGAGAGAGAGAGAGAGAGAGAGAGAGAGAGAGAGAGAGAGAGAGAGAGAGAGAGAGAGAGAGAGAGAGAGAGAGAGAGAGAGAGAGAGAGAGAGAGAGAGAGAGAGAGAGAGAGAGAGAGAGAGAGAGAGAGAGAGAGAGAGAGAGAGAGAGAGAGAGAGAGAGAGAGAGAGAGAGAGAGAGAGAGAGAGAGAGAGAGAGAGAGAGAGAGAGAGAGAGAGAGAGAGAGAGAGAGAGAGAGAGAGAGAGAGAGAGAGAGAGAGAGAGAGAGAGAGAGAGAGAGAGAGAGAGAGAGAGAGAGAGAGAGAGAGAGAGAGAGAGAGAGAGAGAGAGAGAGAGAGAGAGAGAGAGAGAGAGAGAGAGAGAGAGAGAGAGAGAGAGAGAGAGAGAGAGAGAGAGAGAGAGAGAGAGAGAGAGAGAGAGAGAGAGAGAGAGAGAGAGAGAGAGAGAGAGAGAGAGAGAGAGAGAGAGAGAGAGAGAGAGAGAGAGAGAGAGAGAGAGAGAGAGAGAGAGAGAGAGAGAGAGAGAGAGAGAGAGAGAGAGAGAGAGAGAGAGAGAGAGAGAGAGAGAGAGAGAGAGAGAGAGAGAGAGAGAGAGAGAGAGAGAGAGAGAGAGAGAGAGAGAGAGAGAGAGAGAGAGAGAGAGAGAGAGAGAGAGAGAGAGAGAGAGAGAGAGAGAGAGAGAGAGAGAGAGAGAGAGAGAGAGAGAGAGAGAGAGAGAGAGAGAGAGAGAGAGAGAGAGAGAGAGAGAGAGAGAGAGAGAGAGAGAGAGAGAGAGAGAGAGAGAGAGAGAGAGAGAGAGAGAGAGAGAGAGAGAGAGAGAGAGAGAGAGAGAGAGAGAGAGAGAGAGAGAGAGAGAGAGAGAGAGAGAGAGAGAGAGAGAGAGAGAGAGAGAGAGAGAGAGAGAGAGAGAGAGAGAGAGAGAGAGAGAGAGAGAGAGAGAGAGAGAGAGAGAGAGAGAGAGAGAGAGAGAGAGAGAGAGAGAGAGAGAGAGAGAGAGAGAGAGAGAGAGAGAGAGAGAGAGAGAGAGAGAGAGAGAGAGAGAGAGAGAGAGAGAGAGAGAGAGAGAGAGAGAGAGAGAGAGAGAGAGAGAGAGAGAGAGAGAGAGAGAGAGAGAGAGAGAGAGAGAGAGAGAGAGAGAGAGAGAGAGAGAGAGAGAGAGAGAGAGAGAGAGAGAGAGAGAGAGAGAGAGAGAGAGAGAGAGAGAGAGAGAGAGAGAGAGAGAGAGAGAGAGAGAGAGAGAGAGAGAGAGAGAGAGAGAGAGAGAGAGAGAGAGAGAGAGAGAGAGAGAGAGAGAGAGAGAGAGAGAGAGAGAGAGAGAGAGAGAGAGAGAGAGAGAGAGAGAGAGAGAGAGAGAGAGAGAGAGAGAGAGAGAGAGAGAGAGAGAGAGAGAGAGAGAGAGAGAGAGAGAGAGAGAGAGAGAGAGAGAGAGAGAGAGAGAGAGAGAGAGAGAGAGAGAGAGAGAGAGAGAGAGAGAGAGAGAGAGAGAGAGAGAGAGAGAGAGAGAGAGAGAGAGAGAGAGAGAGAGAGAGAGAGAGAGAGAGAGAGAGAGAGAGAGAGAGAGAGAGAGAGAGAGAGAGAGAGAGAGAGAGAGAGAGAGAGAGAGAGAGAGAGAGAGAGAGAGAGAGAGAGAGAGAGAGAGAGAGAGAGAGAGAGAGAGAGAGAGAGAGAGAGAGAGAGAGAGAGAGAGAGAGAGAGAGAGAGAGAGAGAGAGAGAGAGAGAGAGAGAGAGAGAGAGAGAGAGAGAGAGAGAGAGAGAGAGAGAGAGAGAGAGAGAGAGAGAGAGAGAGAGAGAGAGAGAGAGAGAGAGAGAGAGAGAGAGAGAGAGAGAGAGAGAGAGAGAGAGAGAGAGAGAGAGAGAGAGAGAGAGAGAGAGAGAGAGAGAGAGAGAGAGAGAGAGAGAGAGAGAGAGAGAGAGAGAGAGAGAGAGAGAGAGAGAGAGAGAGAGAGAGAGAGAGAGAGAGAGAGAGAGAGAGAGAGAGAGAGAGAGAGAGAGAGAGAGAGAGAGAGAGAGAGAGAGAGAGAGAGAGAGAGAGAGAGAGAGAGAGAGAGAGAGAGAGAGAGAGAGAGAGAGAGAGAGAGAGAGAGAGAGAGAGAGAGAGAGAGAGAGAGAGAGAGAGAGAGAGAGAGAGAGAGAGAGAGAGAGAGAGAGAGAGAGAGAGAGAGAGAGAGAGAGAGAGAGAGAGAGAGAGAGAGAGAGAGAGAGAGAGAGAGAGAGAGAGAGAGAGAGAGAGAGAGAGAGAGAGAGAGAGAGAGAGAGAGAGAGAGAGAGAGAGAGAGAGAGAGAGAGAGAGAGAGAGAGAGAGAGAGAGAGAGAGAGAGAGAGAGAGAGAGAGAGAGAGAGAGAGAGAGAGAGAGAGAGAGAGAGAGAGAGAGAGAGAGAGAGAGAGAGAGAGAGAGAGAGAGAGAGAGAGAGAGAGAGAGAGAGAGAGAGAGAGAGAGAGAGAGAGAGAGAGAGAGAGAGAGAGAGAGAGAGAGAGAGAGAGAGAGAGAGAGAGAGAGAGAGAGAGAGAGAGAGAGAGAGAGAGAGAGAGAGAGAGAGAGAGAGAGAGAGAGAGAGAGAGAGAGAGAGAGAGAGAGAGAGAGAGAGAGAGAGAGAGAGAGAGAGAGAGAGAGAGAGAGAGAGAGAGAGAGAGAGAGAGAGAGAGAGAGAGAGAGAGAGAGAGAGAGAGAGAGAGAGAGAGAGAGAGAGAGAGAGAGAGAGAGAGAGAGAGAGAGAGAGAGAGAGAGAGAGAGAGAGAGAGAGAGAGAGAGAGAGAGAGAGAGAGAGAGAGAGAGAGAGAGAGAGAGAGAGAGAGAGAGAGAGAGAGAGAGAGAGAGAGAGAGAGAGAGAGAGAGAGAGAGAGAGAGAGAGAGAGAGAGAGAGAGAGAGAGAGAGAGAGAGAGAGAGAGAGAGAGAGAGAGAGAGAGAGAGAGAGAGAGAGAGAGAGAGAGAGAGAGAGAGAGAGAGAGAGAGAGAGAGAGAGAGAGAGAGAGAGAGAGAGAGAGAGAGAGAGAGAGAGAGAGAGAGAGAGAGAGAGAGAGAGAGAGAGAGAGAGAGAGAGAGAGAGAGAGAGAGAGAGAGAGAGAGAGAGAGAGAGAGAGAGAGAGAGAGAGAGAGAGAGAGAGAGAGAGAGAGAGAGAGAGAGAGAGAGAGAGAGAGAGAGAGAGAGAGAGAGAGAGAGAGAGAGAGAGAGAGAGAGAGAGAGAGAGAGAGAGAGAGAGAGAGAGAGAGAGAGAGAGAGAGAGAGAGAGAGAGAGAGAGAGAGAGAGAGAGAGAGAGAGAGAGAGAGAGAGAGAGAGAGAGAGAGAGAGAGAGAGAGAGAGAGAGAGAGAGAGAGAGAGAGAGAGAGAGAGAGAGAGAGAGAGAGAGAGAGAGAGAGAGAGAGAGAGAGAGAGAGAGAGAGAGAGAGAGAGAGAGAGAGAGAGAGAGAGAGAGAGAGAGAGAGAGAGAGAGAGAGAGAGAGAGAGAGAGAGAGAGAGAGAGAGAGAGAGAGAGAGAGAGAGAGAGAGAGAGAGAGAGAGAGAGAGAGAGAGAGAGAGAGAGAGAGAGAGAGAGAGAGAGAGAGAGAGAGAGAGAGAGAGAGAGAGAGAGAGAGAGAGAGAGAGAGAGAGAGAGAGAGAGAGAGAGAGAGAGAGAGAGAGAGAGAGAGAGAGAGAGAGAGAGAGAGAGAGAGAGAGAGAGAGAGAGAGAGAGAGAGAGAGAGAGAGAGAGAGAGAGAGAGAGAGAGAGAGAGAGAGAGAGAGAGAGAGAGAGAGAGAGAGAGAGAGAGAGAGAGAGAGAGAGAGAGAGAGAGAGAGAGAGAGAGAGAGAGAGAGAGAGAGAGAGAGAGAGAGAGAGAGAGAGAGAGAGAGAGAGAGAGAGAGAGAGAGAGAGAGAGAGAGAGAGAGAGAGAGAGAGAGAGAGAGAGAGAGAGAGAGAGAGAGAGAGAGAGAGAGAGAGAGAGAGAGAGAGAGAGAGAGAGAGAGAGAGAGAGAGAGAGAGAGAGAGAGAGAGAGAGAGAGAGAGAGAGAGAGAGAGAGAGAGAGAGAGAGAGAGAGAGAGAGAGAGAGAGAGAGAGAGAGAGAGAGAGAGAGAGAGAGAGAGAGAGAGAGAGAGAGAGAGAGAGAGAGAGAGAGAGAGAGAGAGAGAGAGAGAGAGAGAGAGAGAGAGAGAGAGAGAGAGAGAGAGAGAGAGAGAGAGAGAGAGAGAGAGAGAGAGAGAGAGAGAGAGAGAGAGAGAGAGAGAGAGAGAGAGAGAGAGAGAGAGAGAGAGAGAGAGAGAGAGAGAGAGAGAGAGAGAGAGAGAGAGAGAGAGAGAGAGAGAGAGAGAGAGAGAGAGAGAGAGAGAGAGAGAGAGAGAGAGAGAGAGAGAGAGAGAGAGAGAGAGAGAGAGAGAGAGAGAGAGAGAGAGAGAGAGAGAGAGAGAGAGAGAGAGAGAGAGAGAGAGAGAGAGAGAGAGAGAGAGAGAGAGAGAGAGAGAGAGAGAGAGAGAGAGAGAGAGAGAGAGAGAGAGAGAGAGAGAGAGAGAGAGAGAGAGAGAGAGAGAGAGAGAGAGAGAGAGAGAGAGAGAGAGAGAGAGAGAGAGAGAGAGAGAGAGAGAGAGAGAGAGAGAGAGAGAGAGAGAGAGAGAGAGAGAGAGAGAGAGAGAGAGAGAGAGAGAGAGAGAGAGAGAGAGAGAGAGAGAGAGAGAGAGAGAGAGAGAGAGAGAGAGAGAGAGAGAGAGAGAGAGAGAGAGAGAGAGAGAGAGAGAGAGAGAGAGAGAGAGAGAGAGAGAGAGAGAGAGAGAGAGAGAGAGAGAGAGAGAGAGAGAGAGAGAGAGAGAGAGAGAGAGAGAGAGAGAGAGAGAGAGAGAGAGAGAGAGAGAGAGAGAGAGAGAGAGAGAGAGAGA
Source organism: Echinochloa crus-galli (assembly GCA_900205405.1). Lineage (NCBI taxonomy): Eukaryota > Viridiplantae > Streptophyta > Magnoliopsida > Poales > Poaceae > Echinochloa > Echinochloa crus-galli. The sequence continues at coordinate 2,861,795 of OAMR01000002.1, forward strand.
GAGAGAGAGAGAGAGAGAGAGAGAGAGAGAGAGAGAGAGAGAGAGAGAGAGAGAGAGAGAGAGAGAGAGAGAGAGAGAGAGAGAGAGAGAGAGAGAGAGAGAGAGAGAGAGAGAGAGAGAGAGAGAGAGAGAGAGAGAGAGAGATGCATGAGAAGAGAGATTTGATGTGACTAGGTGAATAGTGAAGTTTGAAGAGAGAATTTTTGAAAGTTTGGTGATGGGATGGGGAGCTAAACATGGCCTTGCTTTCTCTTCCCCTCGGCCACAGGCTAGAACAGTGACCACAGCTACACTGCCCCTGCCAAACCAGTAAATCAGTTGATAAGGTTAATTATAGTATAACCTGTTCATCTAAGTTTAAGTTCTTAACTTAGCATATATATATATATATATATAGATTTATTTTAAAAATTAATCGATGATAAACGATGTCCTTATTATTGTGAGGCGCCTGTGATGACTTAATAAATTTTAAGTAAATATGTCGGTCCTTTTTTTTAGGCACTCACGATTGGTATATATTCGTAGATATAAAGTGTGCGTACTTCTTTCTTAAAAAACACTATACCCACTGTTGCGCCAAGCATAAAAAAACAGAAAGCTGCGCAGTGGCCTACTACCAATCCAGTGACATCGAGAAAGAACAAGCATAGCAGAGAGAGAGAGAGAGAGAGAGAGAGCGCAATGGCGCCGCCGCCGGTCGCAGCTGTGATTGCGTCGGAAGCGGAGGGGACGGAGGTGACCAACAGGCAGGTCATCCTGAAGCGCTACGTGACCGCCGGCCGGTGCCCCACGGAGGATGACATGGAGGTCGTCGCCGGCACCCTGCGCCTCGCCGTGCCGCCGGGCTCGACGACGGCCGTCCTGGTCAAGAACCTCTACCTCTCATGCGACCCCTACATGCGCACCCGCATGACGAGGCACGACGAGCCCAGCTTCGTCCCGGACTACGTCCCTGGCAAGGTAAAATCTTCTAACATCACGCGCCAGCTTAATTTATCTGCAGAGGGAAGCTTAGCTTACTCAACTCTGTTCAATGCAGCTCATTTTTTTTTATTTTTTGTTTTCGTTGGAAGTTTTCTCATCTGAGTGTTTCTATACATGCTATGGAACTGTCAGGTTCTGGATAACTGTAGTGTGAGCAAGGTGGTGCTATCTGGCCACCCGGATTTCAAGCCTGGGGATCTTTTGTGGGGGATAACTGGGTGGGAAGAGTACAGCCTGATCCCCAATCCAGTGTTCTGTCACAAGATTAATAACCGCGAATTTCCACTGTCATATTACACCGGTGTTCTTGGTGAGTTCAGCACTGTAAACAATTGTCTCAAAGCATGTAGTGCTAATGTGCAAAATCCTTAACAATTTTACTGAACAATCTTTTCCTCTCAGTTAAACATCCGGCACGACCGTTTCCTTACCTTTGCTCCACCTTTTATTCCATTCAACTGCAAGGTTTCCTTACAATATATAACTACAACCTCACAAAATTCAGGTGTGCCGGGCCTTACTGCATACGCTGGACTCTTTGAGGTGGCCAAGGCTAAGAAAGGTGAGCGTGTCTTCGTCTCAGCGGCATCAGGCGCCGTCGGTCAGATCGTTGGGCAGCTTGCTAAGCTCACAGGCTGCTATGTCGTCGGCAGTGCCGGCTCTGATAAAAAGGTAAGCACCTAGCTTACATTATTATGATCATCACTATTCACTTATCCTACCAAACAACAAAAACACCTCTGCTGCCGCTTCGACCAGGTGAATCTGTTGAAAACCGTGTTTGGCTTCGACGAAGCTTTCAATTACAAGGAGGAGCCAGACCTCAACGCTGCCCTGAAGAGGTTGCCACGAATGAACGATGACAAATCTGTTTCTTTCTTTCTTCAGTCGGTTTTTGTATGTTCATTCATTCATTCATTCATGAATCATCATATATATGAAACTCCCTGTGCCTGGCTGCACTGTACGTCTGCACTGCCACTGCAGGTGCTTCCCTGAGGGCATCGACGTGTACTTCGAGAACGTGGGCGGCGCGATGCTGGACGCCGTCCTGCTCAACATGCGCCGCCGCGGCCGGATCGCCGTGTGCGGGCAGGTCTCGCAGTACAACCTGGAGCGGCCGGAGGGCGTTGACCTCTTCCAGCTCGTCGGGAAGAGCATCCGCATGGAAGGCTTCCTGGTGTCCGACTACGCCGGCGAGTACCACCGCCGGTTCGAGGAGGAGATGGCGAGGTACCTGAGGGAAGGGAAGGTGGTGTACGTGGAGGACGTCGCCGAGGGGATCGAGGCGGCGCCGGCGGCGCTCGTCGGGCTCTTCGCCGGCCGCAACGTCGGCAAGCAGGTGGTCGCCGTCGCAAGGGAGTAAAATAATATACCTGCAAGCGCGCTCAGCCCATCAACTCGGCATGGATTGATTGCTCCATTTGGTTACATTACATGCATGGTGAGGCTTGGAGTTGTTGATTTATTTGGCTTTCCCCCTTGATTATCGGATCTGTTTTGTGTCTCTGATTTCGTGATGCATGCCGAACATATGCTAGCTATAAGCAACAAAGCAGTCCTGAGCCTGACATTGCGAGTTCAGTAGCGAATGCTTATGCTTCTATGGACTGGACTGACAATGTGTTGTCCCGAGGACACCCCTGCCACACCTTCGTTTGGTACCGTTTAACACCAACGTTGATGCCGCATCACCTTCTTCGATGCTGCCACATTTTCTGTGACCCCTTTGCGCGCATAATAGAACTCAATTACCGGATTCGTATAACAAAAGAAATGAAAGAACCTTAAATAGACAATTACTAAAAAAGAAAATTACTTGTAACACGAATATGTCCCAAGGATTTTTAGAAATGATGGTGTAACAAAATTAGGGTGCTAGAACCTCAGGTAACATTTGTTTTTTTTTCTTAGCACAAAGATGGGTCTAATCTGAGCCATAGATCTTAAAGCTGATGACTCAAAAATCATGTGTTGGAAACCTTAAACACACCCATAATTTGGGGAGAAGACTGTGAAGTGGAAGAAATTGAAAGAGAGAGAATCTGTCGCCCCATCTATCTTATTATATACTAAAAGGATCCTAAAGAATTGAAAACACTTCTCACCCAATATATCCACGCCCGCCCCTCACAGAGGCCCCACCTGTCAGGTTGTAGGACGTGGAAAAATGTGGGAAAGCAGTGCAAAATGCGAGAACTTTTTTCACCTAAGACTCTACACATACCCACGCGGACCCACCTGCTCATGATATACATACATATTGGAGAGTCTTTTCCATATAAATAAAGACCAACTATCTCAAAGATGATGCGCATCTACATTTGAGAATATCTAAAACTCTCTATACATAAGTATTTTTAAAAATGCTTCGCACGACTGGTTTATTTACCATGGTCCACTTAAGTGATATTGTTGTACATATGTGTCATTAATAAACGTGCGTGCCCCACGTGCGTTCATGCTAGTATATATAAATGGAGAGGTAAATGGAATCTCGGGGTTATCAGGTATTACTGAAGGTTAATTAGCCAGTTAATACATAATTAAAGATTTTAATTACATTACCTCCTGCAAGTTTTTAATATAACGGCAGAGTCGCAGAAATTTGCTTCAAGCCTCGCCTTATCGGTACATTACTCGCAGGACGCTCTCGATCATTAGCTTGCCGATGCCTTTGCAGAGTTTTCCTGTGCTGAACAGAAAGACAGCTCTTCTGTAATCGTCGATGTTTCTTCCACTCCGACTATTACAAAATTACAGGAGCAATTAGCTAATAAATCACTCTAGCACAATGCATTATCTGAAACACATTTAGTATGTTATCTGAAAGAAAATTTGCGTATGTTGCCTACTACCTTCAGATCAATCTCCTGAAAAGCAAGTTTGGGTTTGACGATGCTTTCAGTTACAAGAAAGAGCAGGACCTCGATCAGTTCTGCTTTGCAGAGGTTTGTGATGCCTCCAAAGTGAAGAATAGCATAAAAATTATGAATTTTGCATGGCTTCTATTAAATTTTACGTTCCAAATTCCTATGGAAGTTTCCTTTTGAAACAGCGATAAAGGCTCAAACCGCTTGATATCTTCTCAGGTGCTTCCCAGCGGGAATTTTTTTTGAACGGATGGCGAAAGCTTGCGCTTTCCCAAATTTTTATTAGAAGAAGAGAATTGGCCCTGTTTATAAGGGAAACCGGGCCGAAAACCATACAACTTCGGTTCAAAGACCGTACAACTGGAGAGGTATCCTACCCTCTCACACAACTCCGGTCCATCGACCGCACAACTCAAGGGGTAGCAAAACCCCGAGCAACTCTACAACTCTCATCCGCAAACCATACAACTCCGGTGGGTTGGATTGGGACATCAACCATCACCGCACCACTCATCTGAAACGATTCCGATGGGCTGGATTGGGACATCAGCACACACCGCTCTGCTCGGTTGTAGTGGGGCGTCAACTCGAGCCAACTCTACTCGGTCGGATTGGGACATCGACACGAGCCACCAAACACAATTTCCACGGACTGAAACTCTCTTCTTCTCCACTCTATTTTTTTTCTTTTTTTTTCTAACTAGCAAAACAGAAACAAGGAGAAGAAAAACCGAAAAAGAAGGAAGAGAGCAGCCTCACAGAGCAGCCTCATAGAGCACCATCCGCAGCCCCCGTAGGAGGCAAAGTCCGCGCTGGAGATGCTCGACGTCGCCTCCAGGAAGGACATGACGCCCGAGCGCCATCGACGTCGTCCTAAAAAGGGATAAGTTTTCACTTGCATCTTCACCGCAAAGCGACGAAGACGGCTGGTACCACCAACCTCACCACCATGGCGCTGCTGGGGAGCCGGAGCACGATCGCTGTCAACGGCACCACCACGATGTCGCCGGCAAGCAGATGTGCGAACCGTCATCGGTCATGCGACCACAGCATCACCGACACAATCGTCGCAGGAGGAAAGCGGCCCGGCGCGACCAGTAATGCCACCATGGCGTCCCCGGCGCACCGTCCCACGACTGTCGCCAGCCACACCACCATGGCGCCGCAGGCACAGACCCAAGCAAGCCACCGCCGGCCACGTCACCAAGACGCCACCAAGCACACCTCCAACTGCCAACCTCCGAAGACGCCGCCGCCGCGGGCACGACCGGGGCAGGACCGCGACGTCGCCGCCGCACCGGGCCGAGGCGCCGGCCACCGCCACAGCGAGGAGAAGCCGGGCGCCTCCGCCGTGCAGCAGCCCGTCCGCGGCCGCCGCCCCACCGCCAGGAGCCGGCCACGGACGCGAAGGCACGCGCCGCCGCGAACCCGGACGTCGGCCGCCCCACCGACAGGCCGCCCCGCGCGGATCCGCGAGGGAAGGCCTCGAGGCCGGGCAGGGGCACCGGATCCGGGCAAGGAGGTGCCGGATCCGGCCTCCCCCAAGCCCAAGCGCCGAGAGGTCGCCGGCGGCAGCCGCTGCTGCCATGGCCGCCATGAGGTCGAGGGGGAAGGGAAGGAGAGGAGAGGAGGGAGAAAAAAGAGAGAAGGGGAGGAAGGGGGGCCTCGCCGCCGCCGTCCTTGCAAGCCGGCCGGGCCTTCGGCGGCGAGCTCGGGCGGCGGCGAGGCAGGTGGGGTCGAGGTTGGTGGCGGCGGGCGGGGGTGGGTGCTTCCGCCCGAGTCGCCCGAGAGCGACGCGAGCGGCGGGATCTGACAGGAGTTAGAGTTTCCCAGCGGGAATTGACATATACTTCGAGAATGTTGGTAGTGCAATGCTAGATGCTGTGCTGCTTAACATGCGCCTTGTATTCAAGATAGGACTGTAGTACCATGTGCCCATGTTAAGTAAATGCTACAGCTCGGCGTAGTCAATATTCAAATGATGATGAAGAAAAAGAACAATAACTAAATCCACCACTTCTCAAACAGTACAAAAATGGGATTAACCCATTTCAGTTGGTACTATGTATTTCTTCGGTTGCCTTACCTTCAATATTCTTCAAGACCGGTTCCAACTCTAACTTGAACCAATGGAGGAGCTAGCAGAATTTCAATCAAATCAAATAACCTAACCTAATTCTGACGTGCAAAGGGGAGTTGAGAATTTGAAAGAGGGCTAGCCTAGCATGGTGAAAGAGAATCACTCACTTAGCCAGAATGCTTGCCGTCATCCACCTTTCATCCATCATGAGGTTTAATTTCCCAGATGAACCAAATTGTAGAGATAGGCAAGTCATTCTTGGCTAAGGGAGATAGGCTCTTCATCGCCATGTAAGGCATCCCTCCATCATCACTTGTTTACCAATGCCATGCCTGTAGCTTGTTGGTTTGAGATTCAGGCCAGCAAGCGCCAGGTATTTATAATGCGGGCAAGAGGAGGGTTCAGGTAATGCTGGACCACCCTCTTGTAATTTGCATCGCATAGCCCTGACCTTTCCTCCCTCCATATAGAATATATTCCTTGGCAAGCAGTCTTTTCAAGAAAGTCCAAGCTTAGCCAAATCAATTCTGAATGGATAAGTACATATATATAGGAGGTTTGCAACATGTCAATGCACAGTAGCCACATCATTGCAAATTGTATCTCTCTCCATGTATTTTTCAGAAATGCTTAGACTTTTAGATCATCTTTCGAGAGAAGCATACATATTACATACATATTTTTTGTATGACCTTTATTCTTATATAAATGACAAGCAAGAGATAGTTTTCTCGACTCTCTCTTACATACCTAAAAGTGCTATTCATCTCTTAATTGCTCAATACCGAAAAGTACAATATTTCACTATCTGCCACGAGGATAGTACTTATTCAAGCACAATATTTTACTATTTGAACATTAATTTCTGGAACAAAATTCAACCTCATATTCATGTACCCACAAAATATAATGATAAACTGAGAATCAAGATGCCTTGTTTCGTATTAGTGTTGCTGTATGTTTCTCAAGGCAAGGGATCTATATAGGAACATAATTAAAAGCATTAAACATGAGGAATTTTAGAGTATTTTGTGCAAAAAATCTTAATTATTTCTTGACAAAGAGCTTCTATGCACGGAGGATCTCCAAAATTGACATTTGCCATATACATAGCACAAAAATATTAAATGACTTTGCAGCTTGACAGAAAGTCACACAACCCTAATTTCTCCTTTTGATAAAACAAAGTATTCTGTTTTAACAGGTGATTCCTGTAAGATTTGCATATATACTCCAGTTCCCTTTTTGTTTGTTCCTTCAGAGGACATCGTTTTCGAATGGGATAAATCAAATATAGAACTGACACACAGCAAGGAGCTATAAACTCATGCCAAGATATGTTTGACATTAAGATCCCTATCGGGATTTGGTGTCCTTCTGCAAGTGGTTGATGTGAACTTTGAGATGGCATAATGAAAAGAGTTGAAGTATCAAAGATTATATTCTAAATGATAGCACGCCCATGCATCTCACAGAATGTCAATAATATATCTGCAGGAAACTTGTCAAAGCAAGAATCCAGTATTGCTTCCATGTGCCAACTGTCTCAATCTGGTATGCTTGCAGGTGACCAGTTTTCTAGTGGAAGAATAAGTTCCATTAAAAGAACCTGGAAATAACCTTCCCAGCTTCCAACCGTTGTGGCTTGATTCGGAACACTGTACTAAATAGTCAACAGGTCTGCTTGTCAACCTATGTTGAATATGGTTCACTGGAACACACCTTTTCTAAAGCTACGGATATCTGTAGGATCACTTGACCTTTTGACCTCCACAATCTTTGAATCTTTTATATGTAGTTTGTGAAGCAATATGATTTTGGTTTATTAGCAAAAGCCCATCAGTTGAATAATAACTCTTTATCTTGCGAGTATGAAATTTCAAGCAGAACGAATTCACCAAGGATTAGGTGTTAGATGCACTACAAAATTTAAAACGATAATTTAATGGACACTAATTATGTAAAAGGACAGTTTAAATATGCTAGAACAAAAGGAGCTAAAAAGGCACTGCTAGCCTCTTGGGAGAACCGAAGAGCTATTGCCTTAAGGGGGGAAAAAGGATTTTGTGACATAGACAATCTGTTTGGCTTTATTAAAACTAGCCTACCAACATGTGCTTCAGCATGGGCTAGTAATTTTAAGAGACATAATTGTTAGAAATTTATGAATACTAGCAAATATGCCAGCACGACACGCGTGTGCGACCTTTATTATGGGGTCATCTTCGACTATTTGGTTGGTTGGTGGGTACATGGGGTGGCTAAAGAAATTCTATGGTGAAAAATGTAATGCCAAAACGACAAAAACTCATTAAAAACATCGTTTTTTTTCTTGTTTGTGAAAACTTTTCACGTCTCTTCCACCGTTAGACTTGACACGTGGATCCTCACATCCTCTATGAATGGTGGGTAGTAATTTTTTAAGTTAGAAGTGTTTTCAAAAGAACTGGATCCTTATAGTATAATAGAAATGTGAAGCCTAAAGGAATCATCATCCTCCCTTCACATTTGGAGTTTGGACTAATGATGACATCCATGACTAGTTTATGAAAACATATTTTGGGAATTTAAGGACTGAATGATACCCATGGACAAGCTCTAGGATCTAAAAATACGTTTTGACAGTTTAGGAACCTAGATGACATATCGTTCGGTGATCTAAAAAAAATGCATTTTTAGTAGTTTAGAGACCTAGATGACACCCAAATAAAAGTTCAGGCACCGTCCATGCATTTTACTTAGCGTGTCTTGTGAGGATTAATATAAAACCTCTAAAAGAAACCTCTAATTATTAATAGTAAGATTCTATTCATATAGATATGTTTCTTATTGTTTGGTTGTGATGTACTTACTTAGGAATTACCATGTATACTTTTCCATCTCCACTCAGTGCTGTTTTATTTTGCATCCATATGGTTTGACATGTATTTAGTTTAAACTATAGCTTAAGCTATGCGATTGACATGAAAATAAACTCATCGCTTCAATCATGCATATGTATGCATGGTTTATATAGGGACACACATCATGTGTGCATACTTTGAGTTAACTTTTTATATATTAAAAATGCTTGAAATGGATAATCTAAAAGAATATATGTAGTAGTTTAGGCCATCTTTATATATAATGATAGAGGTATGTAATTTAGATGAGATTTACATGACTTTGGTGGTGGAGGTGGATAATTTAGATGTAGGTGTATGGGTTACCTTAGATTATTTTTCATATAGCATAGGTGGGTGATTTATCAGTCGAGATGGATAAATAAAATATAAATTTATATCATTATTTTAGACTACTTTTACAATGTTATAGGTGACTAATTTAAATAAAAGTTAGAGGGTTACTTTAGACTATTTTTACAATGACGGATGTGGTAATTTAAATATAGATTTAAGGAAAGTAGATGTGGAGACATTTTAGAAAATAGAATGCATCCCATGGCTTTATTACCAAACAAATGACCAATTTTTTTATGTTTGTTTGATTTTTTCTAGCGTGTCTCATGAGTATTAATGTAGAGGCTCCAAAGAGTCTCTACCTATTTGGAATATTTTTCTTAAAATAAACGGTATAATGTTCCAAACAACTAAGAAAACCTATGTGAACAAAGCTTAAATGAACTAGCTCCACAGATGTGTTTTTTCATAAACCTCTACATTCCAATGAAACTGGTTATAAATAAAAATTTCAGGTATCGTTTCAGACAACTAGGGAACATTTGCAAATTAACAATAACTCCAAATGATAGACAACTAACAATGAAATACTCCTATAGCTTATGCTTATAAAACATGAAAAACCCTGAAGGTCACAACCATTTTAACAATGAATAAAGTTGCTATACAGGTCTATCTTCTTCGTTAAAAAAATATAAAAAATATAATGTGACTGCCCAAAATATTTAACTATAAGCCGGACGACGTGGCCATATCATCTTTCCTCCTTTACAATCAGCCAGGAACGTACCCATCACAGTACGTCTTCCTCACCAACTGCTCAACACTGTTCGCCGACTAGTGACGCTCCGGCGGACACTACCTGCCCCCTGTCGTGCATTTTAATGCCCTGAATTATTGAAACCGTGGCAGCCTATTATAATTCATTATTCATAACATCCTATACTCCAGGGAAATCAAGAAAAGAACACACACACACACTGACACACACACACACACACACAGAGAGAGAGAGAGAGAGAGAGAGAGAGAGAGAGAGAGAGAGAGAGAGAGAGAGAGAGAGAGAGAGAGAGAGAGAGAGAGAGAGAGAGAGAGAGAGAGAGAGAGAGAGAGAGAGAGAGAGAGAGAGAGAGAGAGAGAGAGAGAGAGAGAGAGAGAGAGAGAGAGAGAGAGAGAGAGAGAGAGAGAGAGAGAGAGAGAGAGAGAGAGAGAGAGAGAGAGAGAGAGAGAGAGAGAGAGAGAGAGAGAGAGAGAGAGAGAGAGAGAGAGAGAGAGAGAGAGAGAGAGAGAGAGAGAGAGAGAGAGAGAGAGAGAGAGAGAGAGAGAGAGAGAGAGAGAGAGAGAGAGAGAGAGAGAGAGAGAGAGAGAGAGAGAGAGAGAGAGAGAGAGAGAGAGAGAGAGAGAGAGAGAGAGAGAGAGAGAGAGAGAGAGAGAGAGAGAGAGAGAGAGAGAGAGAGAGAGAGAGAGAGAGAGAGAGAGAGAGAGAGAGAGAGAGAGAGAGAGAGAGAGAGAGAGAGAGAGAGAGAGAGAGAGAGAGAGAGAGAGAGAGAGAGAGAGAGAGAGAGAGAGAGAGAGAGAGAGAGAGAGAGAGAGAGAGAGAGAGAGAGAGAGAGAGAGAGAGAGAGAGAGAGAGAGAGAGAGAGAGAGAGAGAGAGAGAGAGAGAGAGAGAGAGAGAGAGAGAGAGAGAGAGAGAGAGAGAGAGAGAGAGAGAGAGAGAGAGAGAGAGAGAGAGAGAGAGAGAGAGAGAGAGAGAGAGAGAGAGAGAGAGAGAGAGAGAGAGAGAGAGAGAGAGAGAGAGAGAGAGAGAGAGAGAGAGAGAGAGAGAGAGAGAGAGAGAGAGAGAGAGAGAGAGAGAGAGAGAGAGAGAGAGAGAGAGAGAGAGAGAGAGAGAGAGAGAGAGAGAGAGAGAGAGAGAGAGAGAGAGAGAGAGAGAGAGAGAGAGAGAGAGAGAGAGAGAGAGAGAGAGAGAGAGAGAGAGAGAGAGAGAGAGAGAGAGAGAGAGAGAGAGAGAGAGAGAGAGAGAGAGAGAGAGAGAGAGAGAGAGAGAGAGAGAGAGAGAGAGAGAGAGAGAGAGAGAGAGAGAGAGAGAGAGAGAGAGAGAGAGAGAGAGAGAGAGAGAGAGAGAGAGAGAGAGAGAGAGAGAGAGAGAGAGAGAGAGAGAGAGAGAGAGAGAGAGAGAGAGAGAGAGAGAGAGAGAGAGAGAGAGAGAGAGAGAGAGAGAGAGAGAGAGAGAGAGAGAGAGAGAGAGAGAGAGAGAGAGAGAGAGAGAGAGAGAGAGAGAGAGAGAGAGAGAGAGAGAGAGAGAGAGAGAGAGAGAGAGAGAGAGAGAGAGAGAGAGAGAGAGAGAGAGAGAGAGAGAGAGAGAGAGAGAGAGAGAGAGAGAGAGAGAGAGAGAGAGAGAGAGAGAGAGAGAGAGAGAGAGAGAGAGAGAGAGAGAGAGAGAGAGAGAGAGAGAGAGAGAGAGAGAGAGAGAGAGAGAGAGAGAGAGAGAGAGAGAGAGAGAGAGAGAGAGAGAGAGAGAGAGAGAGAGAGAGAGAGAGAGAGAGAGAGAGAGAGAGAGAGAGAGAGAGAGAGAGAGAGAGAGAGAGAGAGAGAGAGAGAGAGAGAGAGAGAGAGAGAGAGAGAGAGAGAGAGAGAGAGAGAGAGAGAGAGAGAGAGAGAGAGAGAGAGAGAGAGAGAGAGAGAGAGAGAGAGAGAGAGAGAGAGAGAGAGAGAGAGAGAGAGAGAGAGAGAGAGAGAGAGAGAGAGAGAGAGAGAGAGAGAGAGAGAGAGAGAGAGAGAGAGAGAGAGAGAGAGAGAGAGAGAGAGAGAGAGAGAGAGAGAGAGAGAGAGAGAGAGAGAGAGAGAGAGAGAGAGAGAGAGAGAGAGAGAGAGAGAGAGAGAGAGAGAGAGAGAGAGAGAGAGAGAGAGAGAGAGAGAGAGAGAGAGAGAGAGAGAGAGAGAGAGAGAGAGAGAGAGAGAGAGAGAGAGAGAGAGAGAGAGAGAGAGAGAGAGAGAGAGAGAGAGAGAGAGAGAGAGAGAGAGAGAGAGAGAGAGAGAGAGAGAGAGCGGAATGGCGCTGCCGCCGGCTGCTGATCATGTGGTGGCGCCGGAGCCGGAGGGGAAGCAGGTGAGGATCAAGCGCGTGATCCTGAAGCGGTATGTTACAGGGTGCCCCAAGGAGGACGACATGGAGGTCGTTGCCGGCACCGCGCGGCTGGCCGTGCCGCCCGGCTCGCCGGCCGTCCTGGTCAGGAACCTCTACCTCTCATGCGACCCCTACATGCGCACCCGCATGACGAGGCATGCCGAGCCAAGCTTCTTCCCGGACTTCGTCCCAGGGGAGGTTTGTGTGCTGACATTGCACGCTATTACTTGTTTATGTTGCTTTGTTGGTGTCCCTACAATTAGGGATGAAAGCCGATCGGATCGGAGCGGATAATATCTTTTATTATATTCTCATCCACCTCTTTTTGTCGGATGCGGAGCAGAGCGGATATTACCCGAATACTGTTATGGATACGGATTTTTTCGGATATCGGATATGGTACGGAAGCGGATCGGAGTCGGTACGGAAGCGGATTAAAATAGACGGATAATATATACTTCTATGTAACTTCTATGATGGTGAATATTTTCTAAACAAAAATTACAAAGATATAATATAACATAAAAAATACTCCCCTTTGTAGTTTACGATACAGCTAAAGTAACCTTAACAGTAACAGTGGTACTTCACATGCACTTCACCGATGTATTTTTGTGTGATATATATACATTTAGGGTTTATGGGATATAAAATATTATGTATATATGTGGGCTAAGCTTAAATTTTATTATAGTAGGCTCATAAAAGTAGGCGGATATTCTATTATAAGCTTCGGATAATCCGCGATCAATTATTAGATAATCCATATCTATCGGATTTCACTAAAAGCATATCCTACTCCGCATCTGTACATAATCGGATTTAGATTATCCATATCCGCGCGGATATCCAAAACTCTTCTCCATATCATTACAATTCGGTTTCAGATCGGATCGGATGCAGAAATTATCCACACCACTTTCATCCCTACGTACAATCATACCCCTTGTACAGCATAAGCTTACAGAATTTATGAGAAAAATGTCTCTTTCTATATATTCTTCTAAAATAGAAAATGTCTCTTCCTATATATTCCAAGTAGTACCCTCAGTCTAAATTATAGTTCGTTTGATCCTTTTACCATAAGTTTGTCCACTCGTCTTGTTTAAAATATTTGTGTAAATATAGTCAAATTAAATCATTTTGGAAGAATTTTTGTTAATAAAGCAAGCCACCATAAAAAATATGATAATTTACATAAAATTTTGAAAAGATGAGCGATCAAACTTAGAGTCAGAAAAGTTAAATGAACTATAATTTAAAACGGAGAGAGTACTACTTGGATATGATTGCTGTAATCTGATTAGGTTTATGAAACGGGCAGGTTCTGGAAAGCCGGGGTGTGAGCAAGGTTGTGGTATCTGGCCACCCGGATTTCAAGCCAGGGGATCTTTTGTGGGGGATGACTGGGTGGGAAGAGTACACGTTGATCACCGACTCAAAACACTGGCGCAAGATTAATCACCTCGAAGTTCCACCGTCCTATTACATTGGTGTTCTTGGTGAGTTCATCGAGTTAATCAATTATTCAAGAGCACGTAACAATGCGCGAAATCTTGACATTGCCTATAAATCTTCTCTATTCGGTTGGCATCTGGCATGCATGGCCGTTTCCCTCTCCTCCAACTTTTTTTTTCTTTAAAAAGCTTAAGAGTATATTTTTACTAATGTGTTACAACCTCGTGAATTATTCAGGCATGCCGGGGCTCACTGCATACGCTGGGCTTTTTCAAGTTGCCAAGGCTAAGAAAGGTGAGCGTGTCTTCGTCTCAGCGGCATCAGGCGCCGTTGGTCAGATCGTTGGGCAGCTCGCTAAGCTCACAGGCTGCTATGTTGTCGGCAGTGCCGGCTCCGATGAGAAGGTATTAGCATATACTGATGGACCGATTTTTCTTTTGTCATTTGGTAATTGGTAATAAACATTGTTCCTTCTTCCATCATCATGAAAGACGAGCATTTGTTCTGTTACTTATTACTACTTGCTGATTTTTTTGGAAAAAGTCTAAATTACTCCCCTCAAGTATAGTGAAAGTTTGGATAACCCACTAAAGTAATTCTCGGTTCAGTTTACCAAACTATGTCATTTGGTTCAATTTACCCCTTAACATAATTTGTTTTTTTCTCCATGCACAAGTGGAATTTAAAGTTTAACTTTTGCAAAATTATAGCAGACAATATAATACATCTTACAAAAATATATCATAATAATAAAGTTATCCTTAAAATACAATATTATATAGAAAGTAGTGATGAAAAATTCGTAAAATATTTTCTAATATAGATTATGATGTTCACTACCTCCCTGCAAAGTCTCAAATTAAAATTCATCTTGTACATGGAGAAAAAAAAGACAAATTGTGTTAAGGGGTAAGTTGAACCAAATTACATAGTTTAGGGGGTAAATTAAACCAAAACATGGTTTAGAGGGTTATCCGGACTTTTGCTATACTTGAGGGGAGTAATTTGGACTTTTTCTAAATTTTTTTAAAGAATACCTCTACTGCCTCTTCAGGTCAGTCTGTTGAAAACCAAGTTCGGCTTCGACGAAGCTTTCAATTACAAGAAGGAGCCGGACCTCAACGCTGCCTTGAAGAGGTTCATTGCCACGAATAATGATCACGAGAAACCTGTTTCTTTTTTGTTCCAGTTCCTTTCTGAATGTTCATGCATGAATCTTCTGAAACTTGTTCGTTCGTTCGGGCATGCAGGTGCTTCCCGCCTGAGGGCATCGACGTGTACTTCGAGAACGTGGGCGGCGCGATGCTGGACGCCGTCCTGCTCAACATGCGCCGCCGCGGCCGGATCGCCGTGTGCGGGCAGATGTCTCAGTACAACCTGGAGCGGCCGGACGGCGTTGACCTCTTCCAGCTCGTCGGAAAGAGCATCCGCATGGAAGGCTTCCTGGTCTCCGACTACCTCGCCGGGTACAGCCGCTTCGAGGAGGAGATGGCGAGGTACCTGAGGGAAGGGAAGGTGGTGTATGTGGAGGACGTCGCCGAGGGGATCGAGGCGGCGCCGGCGGCGCTCGTCGGGCTCTTCGCCGGCCGTAACGTCGGCAAGCAGGTGGTTGCCGTCGCAAGGGATTAGATGAGCTTGCTCTTAATTATTAACAATCAGATTGATTACATATCCATATCTGCATTGTGATAGATTCAAGTGAAGCTCGGAATTGCTTTGATCCAGTTTGTTGTGTCGTGCGGAACAACCCACAGACAGCAGGTGTCTTTTTATTGTCATATAAGTAAAATAAGTTGATGCGGTTTTAATGAGAAAAGAGGATGTTGCTGCCTACTATCTCGTCTACTACTTTGGCTCGTGTTTCCATACAAAATAACAGAAATCAGAGTGTACATTTATTATCATACAGACAGCTAAATAGACGTAGAGTTGTCTATATATTTAGCTATATATATATATATGTTAAATATACAGTAAGTGTCTAAACTATAAACTAGTACATGCCCTGACCATCGTCGTCGCAACCAACTGCGTGGGGATTCGTTCTTCTCTTTAATAAATTTTAAAATAACGCGCAAATGAAAAATGTATGATTTCTGCTCTTGAAAGGAGAATCCCAGGCGTTCACTAATCACTATTCACTACCGGCCGAGGGCCTGTCAGAAGGCGCTCCCATCGTCTCATCCACACGCTTCAAAAACGCGCGGGAAGCACACGACGCGCCACGAGGTCCCCTGACGCCCAAGACAGCGACGCTCCGGCCGCACTATGACCACCCCATCCTGTCACCAAGGCGAACCGGCCACAGCAGGGAGAGAAGAGAGCCAGCGCCCAGCAGCCAATGGCGGCGGCGGCGGTGGCGGCCGGGACCGAGGTGCCCAAACGGCGGGTGATCTTGAAGCGCTACGTGACGGGCTTCCCCTCCGAGGACGACATGGAGGTCGTCGCCGGCGTCGCGCGCCTGGCCGTGCCGCCGGGTTCACCGGCAGTGGTGCTCAAGAACCTCTACCTGTCCTGCGACCCCCGACCCCTAGTCCCCTGCATGCGCGGCCGGATGACCAGGCACGAACGCCCCAGCTACGTCGCCGACTTCGTCCCGGTCAGGTCATCTATGGGCGTGTTTGACACAGCTCCAACTCCAGGGTCCAGTCCAGATTTACATTTTCTATACTAAATTAATATATTTTTAACATTAATATTCAGTACAAGTTATAAACAAAATGATTTGTCTAAATACTCTCTATATAATCCCATCTCTAATTTTAGGATTTCTTGGAGCTTCTCGTACTCAGCTTCAAAAACTTCATAGATTTTACCATGTATACTTTTCCATCTCCACTCAGTGCTGTTTTATTTTGCATCCATATGGTTTGACATGTATTTAGTTTAAACTATAGCTTAAGCTATGCGATTGACATGAAAATAAACTCATCGCTTCAATCATGCATATGTATGCATGGTTTATATAGGGACACACATCATGTGTGCATACTTTGAGTTAACTTTTTATATATTAAAAATGCTTGAAATGGATAATCTAAAAGAATATATGTAGTAGTTTAGGCCATCTTTATATATAATGATAGAGGTATGTAATTTAGATGAGATTTACATGACTTTGGTGGTGGAGGTGGATAATTTAGATGTAGGTGTATGGGTTACCTTAGATTATTTTTCATATAGCATAGGTGGGTGATTTATCAGTCGAGATGGATAAATAAAATATAAATTTATATCATTATTTTAGACTACTTTTACAATGTTATAGGTGACTAATTTAAATAAAAGTTAGAGGGTTACTTTAGACTATTTTTACAATGACGGATGTGGTAATTTAAATATAGATTTAAGGAAAGTAGATGTGGAGACATTTTAGAAAATAGAATGCATCCCATGGCTTTATTACCAAACAAATGACCAATTTTTTTATGTTTGTTTGATTTTTTCTAGCGTGTCTCATGAGTATTAATGTAGAGGCTCCAAAGAGTCTCTACCTATTTGGAATATTTTTCTTAAAATAAACGGTATAATGTTCCAAACAACTAAGAAAACCTATGTGAACAAAGCTTAAATGAACTAGCTCCACAGATGTGTTTTTTCATAAACCTCTACATTCCAATGAAACTGGTTATAAATAAAAATTTCAGGTATCGTTTCAGACAACTAGGGAACATTTGCAAATTAACAATAACTCCAAATGATAGACAACTAACAATGAAATACTCCTATAGCTTATGCTTATAAAACATGAAAAACCCTGAAGGTCACAACCATTTTAACAATGAATAAAGTTGCTATACAGGTCTATCTTCTTCGTTAAAAAAATATAAAAAATATAATGTGACTGCCCAAAATATTTAACTATAAGCCGGACGACGTGGCCATATCATCTTTCCTCCTTTACAATCAGCCAGGAAC
>OAMR01000002.1:2880217-2909169 GCA_900205405.1 Echinochloa crus-galli
TGCATGAGAAGAGAGATTTGATGTGACTAGGTGAATAGTGAAGTTTGAAGAGAGAATTTTTGAAAGTTTGGTGATGGGATGGGGAGCTAAACATGGCCTTGCTTTCTCTTCCCCTCGGCCACAGGCTAGAACAGTGACCACAGCTACACTGCCCCTGCCAAACCAGTAAATCAGTTGATAAGGTTAATTATAGTATAACCTGTTCATCTAAGTTTAAGTTCTTAACTTAGCATATATATATATATATATATAGATTTATTTTAAAAATTAATCGATGATAAACGATGTCCTTATTATTGTGAGGCGCCTGTGATGACTTAATAAATTTTAAGTAAATATGTCGGTCCTTTTTTTTAGGCACTCACGATTGGTATATATTCGTAGATATAAAGTGTGCGTACTTCTTTCTTAAAAAACACTATACCCACTGTTGCGCCAAGCATAAAAAAACAGAAAGCTGCGCAGTGGCCTACTACCAATCCAGTGACATCGAGAAAGAACAAGCATAGCAGAGAGAGAGAGAGAGAGAGAGAGAGCGCAATGGCGCCGCCGCCGGTCGCAGCTGTGATTGCGTCGGAAGCGGAGGGGACGGAGGTGACCAACAGGCAGGTCATCCTGAAGCGCTACGTGACCGCCGGCCGGTGCCCCACGGAGGATGACATGGAGGTCGTCGCCGGCACCCTGCGCCTCGCCGTGCCGCCGGGCTCGACGACGGCCGTCCTGGTCAAGAACCTCTACCTCTCATGCGACCCCTACATGCGCACCCGCATGACGAGGCACGACGAGCCCAGCTTCGTCCCGGACTACGTCCCTGGCAAGGTAAAATCTTCTAACATCACGCGCCAGCTTAATTTATCTGCAGAGGGAAGCTTAGCTTACTCAACTCTGTTCAATGCAGCTCATTTTTTTTTATTTTTTGTTTTCGTTGGAAGTTTTCTCATCTGAGTGTTTCTATACATGCTATGGAACTGTCAGGTTCTGGATAACTGTAGTGTGAGCAAGGTGGTGCTATCTGGCCACCCGGATTTCAAGCCTGGGGATCTTTTGTGGGGGATAACTGGGTGGGAAGAGTACAGCCTGATCCCCAATCCAGTGTTCTGTCACAAGATTAATAACCGCGAATTTCCACTGTCATATTACACCGGTGTTCTTGGTGAGTTCAGCACTGTAAACAATTGTCTCAAAGCATGTAGTGCTAATGTGCAAAATCCTTAACAATTTTACTGAACAATCTTTTCCTCTCAGTTAAACATCCGGCACGACCGTTTCCTTACCTTTGCTCCACCTTTTATTCCATTCAACTGCAAGGTTTCCTTACAATATATAACTACAACCTCACAAAATTCAGGTGTGCCGGGCCTTACTGCATACGCTGGACTCTTTGAGGTGGCCAAGGCTAAGAAAGGTGAGCGTGTCTTCGTCTCAGCGGCATCAGGCGCCGTCGGTCAGATCGTTGGGCAGCTTGCTAAGCTCACAGGCTGCTATGTCGTCGGCAGTGCCGGCTCTGATAAAAAGGTAAGCACCTAGCTTACATTATTATGATCATCACTATTCACTTATCCTACCAAACAACAAAAACACCTCTGCTGCCGCTTCGACCAGGTGAATCTGTTGAAAACCGTGTTTGGCTTCGACGAAGCTTTCAATTACAAGAAGGAGCCGGACCTCAACGCTGCCTTGAAGAGGTTCATTGCCACGAATAATGATCACGAGAAACCTGTTTCTTTTTTGTTCCAGTTCCTTTCTGAATGTTCATGCATGAATCTTCTGAAACTTGTTCGTTCGTTCGGGCATGCAGGTGCTTCCCGCCTGAGGGCATCGACGTGTACTTCGAGAACGTGGGCGGCGCGATGCTGGACGCCGTCCTGCTCAACATGCGCCGCCGCGGCCGGATCGCCGTGTGCGGGCAGATGTCTCAGTACAACCTGGAGCGGCCGGACGGCGTTGACCTCTTCCAGCTCGTCGGAAAGAGCATCCGCATGGAAGGCTTCCTGGTCTCCGACTACCTCGCCGGGTACAGCCGCTTCGAGGAGGAGATGGCGAGGTACCTGAGGGAAGGGAAGGTGGTGTATGTGGAGGACGTCGCCGAGGGGATCGAGGCGGCGCCGGCGGCGCTCGTCGGGCTCTTCGCCGGCCGTAACGTCGGCAAGCAGGTGGTTGCCGTCGCAAGGGATTAGATGAGCTTGCTCTTAATTATTAACAATCAGATTGATTACATATCCATATCTGCATTGTGATAGATTCAAGTGAAGCTCGGAATTGCTTTGATCCAGTTTGTTGTGTCGTGCGGAACAACCCACAGACAGCAGGTGTCTTTTTATTGTCATATAAGTAAAATAAGTTGATGCGGTTTTAATGAGAAAAGAGGATGTTGCTGCCTACTATCTCGTCTACTACTTTGGCTCGTGTTTCCATACAAAATAACAGAAATCAGAGTGTACATTTATTATCATACAGACAGCTAAATAGACGTAGAGTTGTCTATATATTTAGCTATATATATATATATGTTAAATATACAGTAAGTGTCTAAACTATAAACTAGTACATGCCCTGACCATCGTCGTCGCAACCAACTGCGTGGGGATTCGTTCTTCTCTTTAATAAATTTTAAAATAACGCGCAAATGAAAAATGTATGATTTCTGCTCTTGAAAGGAGAATCCCAGGCGTTCACTAATCACTATTCACTACCGGCCGAGGGCCTGTCAGAAGGCGCTCCCATCGTCTCATCCACACGCTTCAAAAACGCGCGGGAAGCACACGACGCGCCACGAGGTCCCCTGACGCCCAAGACAGCGACGCTCCGGCCGCACTATGACCACCCCATCCTGTCACCAAGGCGAACCGGCCACAGCAGGGAGAGAAGAGAGCCAGCGCCCAGCAGCCAATGGCGGCGGCGGCGGTGGCGGCCGGGACCGAGGTGCCCAAACGGCGGGTGATCTTGAAGCGCTACGTGACGGGCTTCCCCTCCGAGGACGACATGGAGGTCGTCGCCGGCGTCGCGCGCCTGGCCGTGCCGCCGGGTTCACCGGCAGTGGTGCTCAAGAACCTCTACCTGTCCTGCGACCCCCGACCCCTAGTCCCCTGCATGCGCGGCCGGATGACCAGGCACGAACGCCCCAGCTACGTCGCCGACTTCGTCCCGGTCAGGTCATCTATGGGCGTGTTTGACACAGCTCCAACTCCAGGGTCCAGTCCAGATTTACATTTTCTATACTAAATTAATATATTTTTAACATTAATATTCAGTACAAGTTATAAACAAAATGATTTGTCTAAATACTCTCTATATAATCCCATCTCTAATTTTAGGATTTCTTGGAGCTTCTCGTACTCAGCTTCAAAAACTTCATAGATTTTTTAAAGTTGGAGTTGTGCCAAACATGACCTATATATTCTCCGGTAACCACTCTCTCCGTCTCAAAATAAAATAAGTTTTTATTTACAAAATTTATTCATAGATTTTCTAAAGTTGGAGCTGTGCCAAACAGGACCTATATATCCTCCGGCAACCACTCTCTCCGTCTCAAAATAAAATAAGTTTTTATTTACAAAATTTAAGACAGATTAGTAGTCATGGTAAATTACCATGTTATACCTCATTAAAACTATAAAAATAGCATTAACTAACTATTTAATGGGCTCTATTCGTTTCTCTATACACTTTTGTATTAATATATGCATCTATAAAAGCTAAATAAACACTATTTGTGGGGACAAAATTTGAATGCTATGTGAACATTCATTTTGGGTCTTTTTGACACAAATAGACAACTGAACAGACAGTTCGTACAATGGCTGTCTGTTTGGCCGTCTGTATGGTACTTAATTCATCATTGACACACAAGCTTATAATGATATACCATATACTTGATTTTTATAATTGTTTTTGTTGCTTAGATTATTCGTGATTAGCTGGTTGGCCTTGTGTGCGTTGGGTAGTATTTGGGCTGCGGCCTGTTGTTTTACTTGTGGCCGTGTGCTGGAGTAAACACAGAAAGGAGAGGGGTACACAACAGAGAGAATAAAGAAATCAGAGGCAAGAGGAGCCACGGGACGGAACAGAGGGAGGGCGACAGCAGTTCCGTTGCGACGCAGCCGTTCACAACGGCGAAGCTCGCCGGAGCTTTGCGTGATCGACGATTCCAACCGCCAACTCCAAATCGGAGAGTATGGGAAGGGAGAGGAGAGTGAGAGCAACTCCTCTACGAGGTTCCGGACGTGAGTTGAAGAGCGGAGGAGGGCTGCCTATGAGCGGCCATGGATGCGGCACTGCAGCTCTTGGGGAGCTCGGTGCAGGAAGGGTAGGAGAGGGGCGAAGCTCGGGGAAGGTGGAGGGTGGTGTGAAGATGCTCAGCGAGCGGCCGGCGAGTCCTCCGCGCACGTCATGGCCGGGCTGGTCATCTTCATGCAGGCCGTGTGCGCGGCGCAGACGGGGCTCGTCGAGAAGAGCGCCAGCGCCGCCTCCACCGTTGAGGTCAAGTTCATCAACGTCACGGGCATCTTCATCCTCCTCTATGGGGCTGCGGCGAGCAGCCGGCAGCCCATGCGGCGCGGCTCCCCCAGACGGCGAGGAGGAGGCGGAGGGAGCTCCGCCCGGCAAGGGGAGAGAGAGTAGGCGCGGAAGAGAGCGCGGGAGAGGGAGAGCAGGCGCGCACACGAGATCCATGCCACCGTCGACCTTCGACAGCCTGTCGTACAACGCGCGCCAGCGTCGTCGCCTCGCATCGGACCGTCGGCGCGCTTCCTGCAAAATTGGCCTGCATGTCAACGGACAGCAGGTCCTGTTGTACGTGCCCTAAGGGTTACTAATCATACAAAACTTAGTTTTGGCTCCCTATTTCTCTCAACATACAAGCTTGACACGTCATCCATCCACTAGGACCATTCATTTATGTCATCCATCGATCTTCTATGACCAATATCATCCATGGTCGTTGCGAGTGTAATGCTACAAAATTCGCACAGTAAATGTCGTCCACCGGTCTTCTATTACTAATAGTATCTATGCTCTTTACAAGTACAATGTTACAAAATTCACACGGTAGAAATACATAGATGATCAATCATTTAAGAGTCGTTCTTTTACAACAAAATGAACATGTTTTTATGTATAATATTGTTTGCAAAAAAAATATTGCCATGCATTTATCTTAGTGTTTCTATTTTCAAATTTAATCTTAAATCATGTATAATGTTGTTTGAAAAAAATATTACTATACAATTAATTTAGTGTTTTCAAAATATTATTTAAGAAATTCCCACGGCATCGTGCGGGGTACCAACATCCCACTTAAGAATTCTCTCAAATCTCATGTAGCCACGTCATCACCCACTAACATCCCACTCAAGAATTCTCTCAAACCTCATGTAGCCACCTCATCACCCACTAACATCCCAATCAAGAATTCTATCAAATCTCATGTAGCCACGTCATCACCTAAACTCCCCTTCTTTACTATGCCTTCTTTACTATGATCAGTGTAGTAGCACACGCGCAGCTCAAGCGGCTCCACACTCACTTATAGTTTTACAATTAATTGTTGTGTACACATTCTTATTTTGAACAATATATCAAATAATAATAATATAAATTTATGTAAAATATCCCGCAGCAACGCGCGGGGAATTCACCTAGTGTACTGTGTATGTACAGGCCCTGTTCAGCTCCGATTCAGTGCTGTCCTGTTGCATTATTATTTATAAGATTTTTCAGCTGAAAACATTAGTGCCATTTTCCTGCGCTTATTCAGTGGCTAAAACGTTTCAGGTTTTGAGTGGCTCCGGTGTGAGCAAAGTGGTAGCATCTGGGCACCCGGATTTCAAGGTTGGCGATCACGTCTTGGGGACTACCGGATGGGAAGAGTACACTATCATCCAGAATCAACTGACTCTTTTCAAGATCAATGACCCAGAGCTGCCTCTTTCTACTACACAGGTGTTCTTGGTGAGTTCGCATACTCTTGCATCACGACATACACGAGAAAATTGTCATCTTTAATCCCGCCCTGAAAATACGTCTTTGAAATCTGTCAGTGTTTCAGAGTTTTTTTAAATCGAATTTCAGTGTTTCACAGTAGTGGAAAGCTTTGTTCTAACTATACGGAGTATGCTACAACCTCAATCAATATTCAGGCATGGCCGGCCTTACTGCATACTGTGGACTCTTTTTTTTTGAACGAAAAACACTCGACGAGTGCGTTTCTATTAATATAGTAGACAAATACAAGACTACGGTCCTGGCAGGTCATAGGCAGGAAAAAAAAAGAAAAAGAAAAAAAAAGGCAACAAACTCACCCGGTTGGATTGGGACATCAACACGGGTTATCACTCGCCTACACACGCTGACCGGTTGGATTGGTACATCAACGCGGCCAACACACCACTCACAATAACATAAGGGACAGTACAGCCGCGGCTTCCACCTACAACCGCACATCTGCGGGTATCGAATCACTGAAGCAAACTGGCGCCGATAAAGGAGCCGGAGGGACTGACATCACCACACCAGAGGGCCACTGCTATGCAGGACCGTCCACCGCCGTGCTGCTGCACCCAACTAACTGCCCGCCGGCATGAAAACACCGAGCCCGAAGCAACTCAACGCGCGGGGGCCTCGCCACTTCCGCCGTCTCTCGCGTGCGCGGGGACCCAACCTACCACTCAGCACGCCTCGCTCTCGTGTGCGGGGGCCTCAACCCCGCCACACGGCACCACGCTCTGGCTCGTTTCAAGGATTACCGTCGAGGAAGCAAGAAGAGGTGCCCCGTCCCTCGGGGCCTATCTCAGATCTCCAGATCACTGCTGTGGTTCGAATCATCACATTGTTTTCCCCCTCGCACAAAGACACCTCTATCAGGTCAGAGGACCGAAGATGTCGCCCGCGCCGTCTTCCGACGCTGTACCGCACCAGGAGAGCACAGCCGTGCTGGCCACCCTGCCGCGATCCGCTGCAGGCCAAGTCGTCACCAGTTGTCGTTGCCGCAAGCGCCGTCTTTCAACGTTGTCCCGCACCGCACTGAAGGTTGCCATGCAACACCAGGCGCCGCTGAACGCTGCAAGCAGCCAACAACATCCGAATGAAGACCGACAGCCCCCAACCTAGAGTAGGCGTCTTGGCATGAGGTAGACAACACCCATATTTGCATGCCCTCCGATAGATTTGTCACACCGGCCGGAGCAATAGCCGTAGTAGGCCGGCCGTGTCGCCGGCGACTGTGTCTCTAGAAACGACACCTCCAAGGAGGTCACGACGCCCACAGGCGCCGCCGTCGCTCGTCCAGGAGCTGGACCGGGTTTTCACCCAGAGACTCGTGCAGCAGGGTTCTAGCTCCTGAATGACGCCCTCAACAGGGAAAGCGACGCCCGAAGGCGCCGCCGCCAAGGGCTTTCGCCCGGAGTGTCGAGCCCTGCTGCACGCGTTCGTCTTAGCCGACCCAGCCGACACCACTGCTACGGTCGTCCCAGTCGGAGGACGCCACTGTCGGAGCACCCTTCCAAGCCGCCGCCGAGCTCTGTCACCAAGCCGTTGCCTTCACGCCGGCGCCAAATCGCCGCCACCGTGGCCTCTACCGCACCGCCGCGCGCGGCATCCCCTCCCCGTGCCGTGCCAGCACCTGCAGCGCCCGCACGGCCTCCACGCTGGGCCTCTTCCCGCAAGCCCACACGCGCTCGTCGCGCCTTGCGCCTCCATCGCCGCAGTCCGGCGGCCCACGCGCCTCCACCGTCGCCACCGCACGCACGCGCGGTGTTGCTCCTCCGCTGGCCACGCGCCTGGCCGGCCGCACCGCTGCAGTCCGGCAGTCCGCGCATCTCGCCGGCCAAACTCCACCGCCGCGGCCGTCGTCGTCGCCGGATCCGGCCGTGCCGCGGACGCCTGCCGCGTGACCGGCACTGCGCCGTGGGGCACATCCAAGCTCGCGCTGGTAGCCACCTCCGCCGGATCCGACCGCGCCGCTGCCGTCGTCGCCAGATCCGGCCACACCGCTGCCGTCCTCGCCGGATCCGGCCGCGCCGCTGCAAGCCGCCGGCCACCGCTTGCGCACACGCGCCGCCGGCCTTCTCCACCCGGCGCTGCAGATCCGACCGACCCCGCCTCGGCAGCCCTAGATCCGCGCCTCCTTGGCTTCGCCGCGCCTCCGTGGCCTCGCCGCGCCGCCATGGCCCGTCCTCGTTGCGCCGCCCGCCCGGCGTCGAGGCCGAGAACCAGCCGATTTGCCCCGCCGCCACCTTCATCGCGAGCCTCCGGGCTTCCGGAGGTGCTGCTCAGGTGACGGCGAGGAGGGGGGAGGAGGGGTGGCTGAGCTCTGGGCGGCGGCGCGAGGGAGCCCCCGGGTCGCCTAGCGGGAGCGACCGGGGGGTGGGTGGCCTGTGGACTCTTTGATGTGGCCAAGCCTAAGAAAGGCGACTACGTCTTCTTTCAGCGGCATCGAGCGCTGTTGGTCATATTGTTGGCCAGCTTGCTAAGCTCACTGGCTGCATGTGGTCGGAAGTGCTGGTACTGATGAGAAGGTCAGTCAAATATTCCAACACAGTGCATAATCTGAAAAAACACTACTACAAAAAGCGACATCACAAACAGCATCATCACAAACGGTTTTAAAAAACCGTTTGTGATATCCCATCACAAACTGTGATGTTGGGACATCACAAACGGTTTGTAATACGAACCGTTTATGATGGGGGTCATCACAAACGGTTCGTAATACGAACCCTTTGTGATGCCCCTCCATCACAAACGGTTCGTAACACGAACCCTTTGTGATGTGTATGGTTCATTCAAACCTTATTTTGAAATAGTAAATGACTTCAAATCAAAAAATGTTGAACTACAAAGTTGTATGGCTTCTCAAGATGCACAACTTTCACTTTGGTCATTTTTTTCATTTGACAAATTCATATGAATATTGTTCATAGAATGCATCTCTCTCATAGAGTTATAGTTTCTAAAACTATAAGAGAGACCTATAAGATTTGTGAACAATGTTACTCTCACTACATCATATGAAAAAACGGTGTAGATCTTCAAAGTTATGAAACTTTGTAGTTGACAACTTTTTAATTTGAAACTTTTTTACTAATCAAAAGTAAGTTTGTAATCAAAATTTAAAATTTGAGTTTTTCCAAACGACCTCGGATGAAAAAACGGTCAACATCAAAATAGAAGATCTCGATAAGTCATGAAACTTTGTAGTTGACAACTTTGTCATTTGAAGTCATCTAGTTGCTAGATCTAAGTTTGAATATTCTCAAATTTGAAATTCAAATTTCGTAAACGGCCTCGGATGAAAAAACGGTCAACATGAAAGTTGTAGGTTCTGAAAAGTTAGAAAACTTTGTAGTTCAACAGATGTTGATTTGAAGACGTTTAGGGCCTCAAATAAGCAATTTAAACCCAGTCTGATATAATATGATAGGAATCGGAACGCTATCTAGTCACAGGTGACGGACAGGTGCAGTGGTAGAGGAGGCTACGCGCGAGGGAGAGGTCGTGAGTTCGAACCCGGCCGGCCGCGGAGCGCGCGATTTATACGCGAAAAAATGGCGCGACTTGCTTGGAGGGCTGGTGGCCTCCCCAAATGAAAACCGTTTGTGATGGGCTTTCCCAACCGTTTGTGATGACTATTCCTGGAGTAGTGAAACATTTAGTATATAAAAAATGGCGCGACTTGCTTGGAGGGCTGGTGGCCTCCCCAAATGAAAACCGTTTGTGATGGGCTTTCCCAACCGTTTGTGATGACTATTCCTGGAGTAGTGAAACATTTAGTATATATATTATCTGAACAAAATGCTTGCATGTTGCCTCTTCAGGTAAACACAAACAGTGAACACGGCGCTGAACAATTGATAGTGGCATACGACGCAATTTTGCCAAAGCTTAAGGCTATCTTTAACAAAATCTGTTGAGCCGAGCCGAGCTAGCATGAAACCATGCTAACCTTGTGAATTTATAGATTTCGAACCAAATCGTGCGTGTTTGCAGGGGAAAAACTGAAAAAGATGAGGGGATGGCTGCCGGGGTGCCAACTTGCTATACCCCCGGGCAGGCGGCAGCAGCAGCTTTCCCCACACCAATACACCAATGCACCCTACGGCCCTACCCCAATACAGCAACTGATCGACGCTGTCACCGACCACCGCCGCCAAGCGTTCGTCGTCACCAGTCACTCCCGATCGTCCCAGAAAACACGTGCCCCTGCAACCTCCACGGGCCACAACGCCCGAAAGCTTCTCTCTTTTTTTTTTCCGGTTCCCACGCGCAACAGGCCAAGGCACAAAACAAGGCAACGCAACGCACAAATTAAAGGGTTCCATCCAAGACCAAGAAAAGCGGCGCCGCATCCGCAACCGCATCGATCCGTCGCCAAGGGGATCGGGATCGGAACCTGCACTCCTGCAGGTAGGGAGTGAGGGCGGTGGAGCGGAGCAGCCATGGCGGCGGCGGCGGCGGCGGAGGTGCCGAACAAGCGGGTGCTCCTGAAGCGCTACGTGACGGGGTTCCCGTCGGAGGACGACATGGAGGTGGTCACCGCCACCGCGCGCCTCGCCGTGCCGGCGGGGTCGGCGGCCATGGTGGTCAAGAACCTCTACGTCTCCTGCGACCCCTACATGCGCGGCCGCATGACCAAGCACGACAGGCCCAGCTACGTCCCGGTCTTCGTCCCCGGAGAGGTAATTAATTAACCAAACCCTGCACCACACCACCGCCGCGCGCTGTAATTAATCTACTTTGTTATAAAAAAAAAGGGGCTGAAGCTTGCTTTTGTCGTTTATAATACTACGTAGTATATACTTCCCACCGCTAGCTAACTGGTCATAAACTAGTCCTGTGATATATAGGTCGTGTGTTGTGCATGTTCGTTCCAGGCGCCACCACTCTGTGATAATGACTCGTAGTAGTCAACACATGCAGAGACAAGGCTTAGATTCTGCGGGAGTTAGCTCAAAGATTAGGATACTTTTTGTTTCATACAGTTTTTATCCGGGGATTTTAAAGGACTTCGATTCTATCTATATCTTGGTTGAATTACTAAGGAATTTTGCCGAATCTGTGTTCAGATGCCCAGATTAATTTTCTGAATGGGTTCACGCAGCCATATGCATATGTTCTTGAGCGAAAAACTTGGACTAGTCGCCAAGTTAAAGCTTGGGAATCTTTGACTTTTTTAGTTACCGCTAATTGGGGGTAAAGAAATGAAGAATTCAGTACTATTCAGCGCGCTTATTCTAATGAGCTTGAAGCTTCTCTTTCTGTACTCTATTCGGCTTCTACACTGGAGATGGCCAGATCGTCCACCTTATCCTTTTCAGCTGGGGACCTTACAATTATGTGGTCTCCATCCGTTGGTACAAATCTTGCAGGTTTTGGCTAATTTAGGTGTCTGCAAGGTGATAGCATCTGGGCACCCAAACTTCAAGGTTGGCGATCTTGTATGGGGAATGACCGGATGGGAGGAGTACACTCTAATCCCTAACCCGGAGACGTTTTACAAGATCAATCACCCTGAATTACCTCTGTCGTACTACACAGGTGTTCTTGGTGAGTTGTATACTAACTAGTAGTTTCTTTCAACAAAAATGTTGTTGACCCCCTGAATGCCTTCCTCTAACTTATACAATGTTCTTCCTGATTCTTTTTCTTTGTTCCATTTATCTGATTAACATGCAAATCAGAAACTTTTCCGTTCAGTTGATTGTTCATCAGTATTTTACTGAATGTCTGAATCCTAATGCTACCGCGTGTTCCACTTGAAAGAAACCTATATATCTTTATTCTTACACAGTTTAGAGTTGTTTTCTAACTACACTCCAAACCAACTTCTCAGGCATGCCCGGCCTTACTGCTTGGGCTGGATTTTTCGACGTGGGCAAGCCTAAGATAGGAGACTACGTCTTTGTCTCGGCTGCATCAGGTGCCGTTGGTCAGATTGTTGGGCAGCTTGCTAAGCTCACGGGCTGTTATGTGGTTGGCAGTGCTGGTTCTGACGAGAAGGTTTGTGAACTCTTCTTTTTTTTTCCTCTGTCTTTTCTGTTAACGATTTGCTTTCTTTTGCTCTGGTTCATGTACAGTTTTGTGAAGGTTAATCGCCTTCATACGACCATTTTCGTTATTTTGTGGTTGCTTGATTTGTTTCATGACAATAATCAGTAATCATATGTAAAACGTTGCATTTAATTAGTACCCTGTCATCGACTGAATGATTTTCTGCTCTTCTTCAGGTTAACCTTCTAAAAACCAAGTTTGGCTTCGACGAAGGATTCAACTACAAGAAAGAGCAGGACCTAGATGCCGCCTTGAGAAGGTTCGCAAGCTCTTTTTTTTTTTGCATTTTACACTAAAGCATCAGGACCAATGAGATTTGCCAGGGAATCAAAGTTGTTTCGTACATCATTTCTCACTCCTTTGGTACCATGGCTCAGGTACTTCCCAGAGGGCATTGACATCTACTTCGAGAATGTGGGTGGCCGGACACTAGATGCCGTGCTATCCAACATGCGCATCCATGGCCGGATCCCCACGTGCGGTATGATCTCACAGTACAATCTTGAGGAGCCAGAGGGTGTGCACAACCTTTTCCAGATCATCGCCAAGCGCATACGCATGGAGGGCTTCACGGTCTTCGACTACTTGAGTGAGTACCACAAGTTCGAGGAGGAGATGGTGGGGTACCTTAAGGAGGGGAAGATCAGCTACGTCGAGGACATTGCTGAGGGGCTGGAAAAGGCGCCAGCAGCGCTCATTGGACTCTTCACCGGGCGCAACGTCGGCAAGCAACTGGTAGCCGTCGCACGGGAGTAAATTCTGGGCATCCAAAGTGACAGTGCTTCCTCCGTTCTGAATTATATTTGTTTTGGTTTTCAGTCATAAATTTTGGTTTTATTATATATCTAGATATACATTGGTTCAACTATTTATCGAAATGAATGAAAATAAATTGGATTGGAGGGAGCAATATCATATATTTGCGGGCAGGAGATTACTGGTTATTACTCCCTCCGTTCTTATTTGACACATATCAAGATTTAAACTTCACAATTTTTCATTAAAATTTAGGTAATAATTTTAGATTTTTATTATATAAATTTAGAATGGTTGGATTTATAATCAGATGTACTTCAATAATCGAAGATAAGTTTATAGCTACAAATAATATAACATAAGATAAATAAATAGTTAAAATATAATTTAGAAGACTGACAAGACAGACTACTTCCGTGAACTCCTTTTTTTTGGGATCTTATAAATATATGGGAACTCAGGGAGTACTTCTTAGGCATGTTTAACTGTACATCACTTCAGCAACGAAATCTAACTACACTCCAAACCAACTTCTCAGGCATGCCCGGCCTTACTGCTTGGGCTGGATTTTTCGACGTGGGCAAGCCTAAGATAGGAGACTACGTGTTTGTGTCGGCTGCATCAGGTGCCGTTGGTCAGATTGTTGGGCAGCTTGCTAAGCTCACGGGCTGTTATGTGGTTGGCAGTGCTGGTTCTGACGAGAAGGTTTGTGAACTCCTTTTTTTTTCTCTCCTTTGTCTTTTCTGTTAACGGTTTGCTTTCTTTTGCTCTGGTTCATGTACAGTTTTGTGAAGGTTAGTCGCCTTCATACGACCATTTTCGTTTTTGTGGTTGCTTGATTTGTTTCATGACAATAATCATTAATCATATGTAAAACGTTACATTTAATTAGTACCCTGACATCAACTGAATGATAGATTTTCTGCTCTTCTTCAGGTTAACCTTCTAAAAACCAAGTTTGGCTTCGACGAAGGATTCAACTACAAGAAAGAGCAGGACCTAGATGCCGCCTTGAGAAGGTTCGCAAGCTCTTTTTTTTTTTGCATTTTACACTAAAGCATCAGGACCAATGAGATTTGCCAGGGAATCAAAGTTGTTTCGTACATCATTTCTCACTCCTTTGGTACCATGGCTCAGGTACTTCCCAGAGGGCATTGACATCTACTTCGAGAATGTGGGTGGCCGGACACTAGATGCCGTGCTATCCAACATGCGCATCCATGGCCGGATCCCCACGTGCGGTATGATCTCACAGTACAATCTTGAGGAGCCAGAGGGTGTGCACAACCTTTTCCAGATCATCGCCAAGCGCATACGCATGGAGGGCTTCATGGTCTTCGACTACTTCAAAGAATACTACAAGTTCGAGGAGGAGATGGTAGGGTACCTTAAGGAGGGGAAGATCAGCTATGTCGAGGACATTGCTGAGGGGCTGGAAAAGGCGCCGGCAGCACTCATTGGGCTCTTCACCGGGCGTAACGTCGGCAAGCAACTGGTTGCCGTTGCACGGGAGTGAATTCTGAGCAATCGTAGTAACAGTGAGCGCATAGTATGCGCCTTGTGATCTAAACAATACTCTATCAGTCCTAAATTATATTTCGTTTCGATGGTCGACAAGTACATTCACTAGTTAATCAGAATTATTATATTAAATATTTAGAATTTCTTTGGGTTTGGATAGTTCAATTCAGATTATCCCAAAACCTTATTATTTGTTTTTTTGTTGCTCAGAAAAATCTTTTGGTTTTGAATGTTCATTGCAGCTAGAAAATGATCTTAATTTTGCTAAAGGATAAGTTTGTACTATGGAACATAAGCCTTATTCTTCCAAATTTTTTACAGAAAGTTTTTTCACATCAAAACTCATTATAATTTAAACGAAAAAGGTAAAATCATACATTGTGGACAGGAGATTACTAGTTGCTTCTTAGCCATATTTAACTGTGCATCACTATTATTCAAAAGTGAATAAATTAGTATATATGGTCAAGTGTTGAGTCTACATCATGAAAAAATAGTTCGCTAGTAAGCAAGTTATTCTACAGAGCAAACACATATGTTTGTATCGCCAATTAATTGGTATTACAAATTAGTATACAGCAAGAAAAAATTATTCTAAATTTCAAGTCTACGTCATGAACGAATTATTTTTACTACAAACAATAAAATGTGTCCACGTAACAAACAAGTTATTCTATAAAGTGAACAGATCGATTTGCATCGGTAACTAATCAGTGCACAACAAGAACAAATTAGTATACACCAAGCAAACGTTTTTATTCAAGCGAAGAAATAGTTTTACATGCGAACAATTCATAATATATCATAGAAGATGTATTATTTTCACAAATGGAACAGTCAAGTATACCCAGAAAAAAATGATATTTTTAAACAATGCAATATACTGTGAAAAAATTGTTTATATTGCTAGAACAATCTAGAATATATTATGGAACAATATATTTTCACTACCAAAACAATCAATAACAAATTTGTGTAGATAAAATTAAAGATGAATGACATGAATTATAAAATAGAGAAAAAAGCATCTACAAGGCATTAAAAGAAAAAAATAAATAAACAAAAAAGAGAAAATTTAGAAGGAAAGTAGAATAAAAGGAAAAAAAGGGAAAAAAACAGGCAAATGTCTATTGGGCCGCTACATATTTGAATTTTTTAGCCCGAGCGACATAATCTCTGGGCCGAGACACGCCAAGAAGATATATGCATGCCGATTTTAAAGTTTTGGTTGCTTGTTAACAATGTTTTAACACTACTATTAATCTATTTTATTACTAAGTAATAACAATAGCATTTCATTTAAATGCTATAAGTGCACAGTTCATAGGGGTAAATTATTGTCATTATTCGTCCAATTATTACTCACTAATTATTTGACTAGTTGAAATTCCAAAGGTACATATTTTATTCTCGTATACTCGTGCGCACACCCCATGGATCACGGCCACATTAACAAAGTTACAAAATGTTCATCCGGCGTGGTTGTACCTGTTTCCTGCCTGCGTGTTCACTGAACTCGCCACATCGATCCACCCGATAAGTGACCGAGGCTGCAACCACCGCCACGCATTCGCCCCTGCCCAGCTGAACCACATGCAACAGTCAAACACGTGCGGTGCGGCAGTCGTAAAACGCGACAACGGCGGCGCTGCACCAGCAGCATCCCTTAGCTTCGTTTTCAACCTGCAGGTCGGCCGGGAGCTGAGCGAGGGCGGCGGCGGATCGAGCTCGAGCAGCTAGCAGCCATGGCGGCGAAGGGAGGTCAGGAGGAGGTGCCGAACAAGCGGGTGATCCTGAAGCACCACGTGACCGCGGGGTTCGCGTTGGAGGACGACGTGGAGGTTGTCACCGGCGTCGTGCGCCTCGCCGTGCCGCCGGGGTCGACGGCCATGGTGATCAAGAACCTCTACGTCTCCTGCGACCCCTTCATGCGCGGCAGGATGACGAAGCACGACAGGCCCACCCACACCGCCGACGACTTCGTTCCGGGGGAGGTAATGATCGATCGATTGAAAAAAGTTGGAATTTTGGCGAATTTGGAAGCATGTGTACGTTCAGATGCCCGGATTTTCAGAGAGTTCTTTTACGGTAACCAATGCCACTCTTGGATGGTATATGGTATATAAACATGGGTAATTTAGTAATTGCGACTACCTGTCGCCGATCGCCGTACATAGACAAGAGATAGACGTCGAGAAAATGAGGAACAGAGGGAAATGAATAAGATTGAGAGGTTAATGAAACGGCAGGTCATGGTAAATTTGAATGATCGAATGAAAAGATACTTAATTACATTAATTACATTGATACTATTTATATTTCTTTCAATAATACCTTTATACTACCTATATCACTCCCTATATACTACCTATACCACCGGTCCACGTTATAATGATATACAATTTTTCTCAACTAATCAGAAGTTTATATACTACTCCTTTTTAACCAGCGGTATTGGGTGCGTAAAAGACCTCTTTTCGGACTGGGTTTTGAAGCAACCATCTGTGTGGTTCTTGAGTGTGATCAACTTGGATTACCTGTCAATGAATTAAATGGAGCTTTATTTGCGAATCTACACGTTGAATTACTTACTGATTGGAGGTAGACATATATAAAGATGACAAATTTAGCATTGTTTAGCTTATTCTAATGAACTTGGGAGTTTTTTGAATTCGATTTAGCTTCTGCACTGGAGATCGATATTTTCGTCCATGTATCTTATATATTTTCACCTGGTGACCTTACAATAATCATGTGGTCTCCGTTCGTGCAAATCATGCAGGCTTTGATTAACTTTGGTGTCAGCAAGGTGATTGCATCTGGGCACCCGGATTTCAAAGCTGGTGATCTTGTGTGGGGGATGACCGGATGGGAGGAGTACACTCTCATCCCCAAGCCGGATTCGTCTTTCAAATCGGTGTCCTTTTTCAAGATCAATCACCCTGAAATGCCTCTGTCTTACTACACAGGTGTCCTTGGTGAGTAGCATACCAATCAGTCTTTTCATTCAACAAAAATGCATGTTAACCGCTGAAGACCCTCCTCCAACATTAAAACGTCCTTTCCTTTTCTTTTTCTTTGTTACAATAACATACTCAACCTTAAAATCATATGTTTTTTTGGTCAAATTGATTGTTCATCGGCCTTTTACTGAATCCAAATGTTATTATGTTCCCCTCAAAAGAAACTGGCCTATCTCGAATAATCCTTTATTTTTCACCGTTTAAAGATGTTTTCTAACTACCCTGCAACTCAACTACTCAGGTATGCCCGGCCTTACTGCTTGGGCTGGATTTTTCAACGTGGGCAAGCCTAAGAAAGGCGATTACGTCTTTGTCTCAGCTGCATCTGGTGCTGTTGGTCAGATTGTTGGGCAGCTTGCTAAGCTCGCGGGCTGTTATGTAGTCGGCAGTGCTGGATCTGACGAGAAGGTTTGTGAAATCTTGTTTTCCTTTTTCCTTCTGCTAACGATTTTCTCTCTGTACGTTGGAATGATTATCTAGCCCTCTTCAGGTTAACCTTCTGAAAACCAAGTTTGGCTTCGACCAAGCATTCAACTTCAGGACCTCGATGCCACCTTGAGGAGGTTCGTGATCTCTTCAATGTGCATTGTGCACTTCAACACTAACAAGTAACAAGAGCACCCATTTGCCAGGGAAGTTTGGTGCATCATATCATATCCCTTCTCATTCCTGTGGTATCATTATATTGCTTATCAGGTACTTCCCTGAAGGCATCGACATCTACTTCGAGAATGTGGGTGGCCGGACACTAGATGCCGTGCTATCCAACATGCGCATCCATGGGCGGATCGTCGTGTGCGGTATGATCTCACAGTACAATCTTGAGCAGCCAGAGGGCGTGCACAACGTTTTCCATATCATCGCCAAGCGCCTGCGCATGGAGGGCTTCGTGGTCTTCGATTACTTCAAAGAGTACTACAAGTTTGAGGAGGAGATGGTTGGGTACCTCAAGGAGGGGAAGATCAGCTATGTCGAGGACATTGTTGATGGGCTGGAAAAGGCACCAGCAGCGCTCCTTGGGCTCTTCACCGGGCGCAATATTGGCAAGCAACTCGTTGCCATCGCGCGGGAGTGAGTTCTGGGCATTATTCATGTGACACTGAGCATATAGTATATCTACCTTCTGAATAGTGCTTTAGTGTCACAATGAGAATGTACAACAAATATGGCAATAGTTAAAAATCGTGGGAATAGTATTTATATATTGCAATAATTCCTGGTAAATAACAATTTTCTGCTGCATCCATCTTTTGGGTATATTAACACACTACTAGATTATAGAAAAACTATCACTGTAATGCAATGATACATTTGTATATTGCAATTCGTGCCAACCTTTGGCATTGGAAGTTGAAGAACGTACGGCCACGCTACGAATTCATGGCAATATAATGCATGGATATATTGTCATAAAATTGTAAGTTGTGGCAACAATATGCATGACCTGGCTATTGCCAAAATTTATATGTTGTTGCAATAGATTTTGGATGCAAAAGCTCATTCTTGCGCGTCATGGGGGATATAGAGGTTTTTTTTTTATACTTGGGGATATAGAGGTTGGAAGTGGGCCAGGGAAGTGAAAGCCGGTATAGTTAGCCCGCATGTTGGGGAGAAGGATGAGACCGGTGCCACATCAAGCAAGAGATGGAGGCTAGTGGCGCATCAGAGAGGAGAAGGATGTGTTCACGTTGTGTCAGGGTCCTTGGTGAGCCTGTCCAGGGAGGTGAACACCGGCAGGAACACGTTAGGGAGGAAGAAAGCATTGGTGGGTCAAGGAGAAGCCCATGAGTATCAAAAAAAAAAAGAGAGAAAAGAGAAGCCCATGGCAGTAAGGAGTCATAATAGATTCACGGTGCAAAGTTACACTCATCCTTAAAAGAAATTAAAATAGAGCCTGTTGGTGAGGAGGTAAGGATGGCTGGGCCCACATGCCATAAGCTGTCAATTATGATACTATCACTTTTGGGTTAGTCAGCGGTGGCGAGTTACATCATGAATCTATATAACCTATATAATTGGTATCCACTAACAAGTCGTGGTTGAATTTCTCTCAACATGCAACCATTCCACATCATCATTCACTATGCGCCATATCACTATCCACTATAAAACCATGCCATCATCCACTAGACTATCTATTTATTCTTCAACCGATTTTCTGTGATCACATTTTTGTGAGTTTAAAAATTACAGGAGTAGAAATTACATGTATAATAAGTCATACTTCCATGTATAATATTTACTAAAGGATGTTGCAATGCAATCACTTTGGTGTTTATATTTTCACATTTCACTTTAAAATTTTGTCTAATAAATTTCCGTAGCAACGCATGGGGTATCACCTAGTGCCAACAATGACTTTGACTTAACCCCAGCAAGAACCATCACTTTTGAGCAAGACAAGCTAGGGACAGATGACACTGACTCCTCACTACTACGGGCCATTGTTGGGCCACAACTCGGATACATATACACGATACTCTATTATACCATTTTCTCAAAAAACACTCATACAAGCATACACGAATGTATATGTTATCTCCTCAAAAAAAAGAATGTATATATTATATTTATATTTTTAAAATAGAGTATAGATAAAACTAAAAATGTATATATAATTCATAACATTGCTAAAAGATAATTGGAGTAGGCCCAGGTATCTGAACACCGCTAAATTCAGAAATTTAATTATATAGTGATTGCTGACTAATAAAGTCTATCACATATTATTATTTGCTAAATTTATAATATCTGAATAGTATGTATTTTTATGAATATATTATGTTAGAATATTTAGCCAATGCGAGAAACAAAGCAAGCTGAACAATTTTGGTTGTTATCGCTATGGGCAATTTTCTTTACGAGTTTCTTATACGTATATCTCTCTCGAACAGGTTGATGGACGAAAATATGTAAGGTTGTTAGGTTGCCTCATTTCTTAATTTGCCCGGCTCGATCTTTAAGCTGACGCAGAACCATATGGAGTCAAGTCAGGCTCTAGAGTTTGCTCACGCAAGTTGCCGGCCAATGGATGATCCACAGATGCTCTTGAATCTGAACGTTAAGAAAGAACTAACTTTGATCCCACACATATCATTAATCTGATCCCTAACCATAACATAACCTTTTTTTAAGGGGATCAGAAGGCACCCGCACAAAATTTTGTTTAGAACGCGGCGCTATGTACATGTCACGTTCTCGGCCTACTAGCTCCATTTGACCCCTAACCATATCATAACGTAGCAACATAATCTTTTCACCACACCCGATGCTAGATATGAATACACATAACACATATACTGACGACCTTCAGCGTCTCGGCATTTCTTTGTTTATTACGGGATCGGCATGGGCATCACTATATCTACCTGCTAAGCATAGCCGCCACTGTTGTTAAACCACATTATTAGCAGCCCTAGACCCTAGCTACGTCACGTTCATTGGTGAACAGGGAGGTGCCGACCAGGGACGAAGCCATCTCTACCCGGCCGAGCAATGGTGTTCAAGAATGAAGGTGATAACTAGGGAGGAGGCTATCCGAGCAAATTAAGGTGTCCAACATTTCGAACTACTCCATGTTGTCTTCATCCTCGCGAGCATTATGGACCACCGGATCGAACTCATCTCTATAAATTTGGCTCCTGTGCAGAGCATCAGAACACAGCCGGCAAACGACGAACGTAGTCGCCACGGCCCCTGCTTACTCCCAAGAGGCCAATTAAGAGGGAGTGAGGCCAAGAGCTCTAGCCATCTGCAACCATGGCGTCGGCGGCCGGGGACGAGGTGCCGAACAAGCGGGTGATCCTGAAGCGCTACGTGACGGGGTTCCCGTCGGAGGACGACATGGAGGTGATCACCGGCACCGTGCGCCTCGCCGTGCCGGCGGGGTCGACGGCCGTCCTGGTCAAGAACCTCTACCTGTCGTGCGACCCCTACATGCGCAACCGCATGAGCAAGCACGAGCGTCCCAGCTACGTCCCAGACTTCGTCCTGGGAGAGGTAATTTAACAGCACGCTACGTAATATAAAAAAAGATACTGGATCTTTGTTGTTTCCCTATGGCTAAAAATAAAATCACACTGACGCTGTACAGTACGATTCAAGCGAGTGAGTGTGCTTAGATTTTAGGAATTCAAGATTTTCATAGATACAAATTAAATCCTGCAGGTTTTGGTCAACTTTGGTGTCTGCAAGGTGGTAGCATCTGGGCACCCAGATTTCAAGGATGGCGATCTTGTCTGGGGGACTACCGGATGGGAGGAGTACACTTTGATCTCTGATCCAGAGTCATTTTTCAAGATCAATCATCCTGAATTGCCTATCTCTTACTACGCAGGTGTTCTTGGTGAGTTTCTTGTTTAGCAACCCAAATATCAAACCCCTGAAAACCTTCGTCCGAACTCAATTTTTCATTGAGCTGATTGTTCTGAAAGCAAATATAATACTATGTTAGCTTGCTCCTCTGAAAAGAAACCAGCCCCAGCAATCCTTTTTGTTACTCTGTTTAAACTTGCTTCTTCTACAACCCAAATATTCAGGCATGGTGGGTCTAACTGCTTGGGCCGGATTTTTCAACTTGGGCAAGCCTAAGAAAGGCGAATACGTATTTGTCTCAGCTGCATCTGGCGCCGTTGGGCAAATTGTTGGGCAACTTGCTAAGCTCGCAGGTTGTTATGTGGTTGGCAGTGCTGGTTCTGACGAGAAGGTTTGTGAAAACTCGTTTACTCTGTCTTGTGCTAACGAAACGTTCTCTTACTCTGTTCTTTTATTTCTAAAGCTAGTTCCCTCGCTCTGCTTGCAACCATTTCTGTTTTTAGTGATTGCTTCATTTGTTTCATGTCAATAGTCATATATAGTAGATCACTGCACTAGAGTATAGCAGCAGTAAAGCATGTTTATCTAGAAGGTGTATATCTGAATCAATCACGAATATCATTATCTCAAACAACTTCTTTCTTCAGGTTAATCTTCTGAAAACCAAGTTTGGCTACGACGAAGCATTCAACTACAAGAAAGAGAAGGACCTCGACGCTGCCCTGCAGAGGTTCGTGAGCTCTTCTTTGTCTTGTGCAGTATACATTTCCATTTCAGCATATAATTTCACAGGAACGTTTGGTACATCAGTACATGCATGATGCATCCTTAATTTCTCATATATTCCTGCGGGATGTACCATTGCTCGATCAGGTGCTTCCCTGAGGGCATCGACATCTACTTCGAGAACGTGGGAGGCGCAACACTGGAGGCCGTGCTGCTCAACATGCGCATCCATGGCCGGATCGCAGCCTGCGGCATGATCTCGCAGTACAACCTGGAGCAGGAGGACGCCGTGCACAACCTGTTCCAGATCGTCGCCAAGCGCTTGCGCATGGAAGGGTTCCTGGTGCTCGAGTACTTCAGCGAGTACAGAAAGTTCGAGGAGGAGATGGTTGGGTATCTCAAGGAAGGGAAGATCAACTGCGTCGAGGACATCGTCGACGGAATCGAGAAGGCGCCGGCGGCGCTCATCGGCCTCTTCTCTGGGCGCAACGTCGGCAAGCAGATGGTTGCCGTTGCACGAGAGTGATACCTGGGAGAAAGATGGTGGTGGTGAAGGAAGAGTATCTTTCTGCTCAATAATGTAAGCATTCGAGGTTATGACGTGCTTGGAATTGGTCTGTACTTTTGTCGTGCTTGTGCTCTCCCCTGCATAGCAAATGGTCGTTTCAGGTTTCTTCGTCCTGTGCAAGTAAAGTATGCGAAAAGTTTCTGTTCTCGTGTTATCTGCAAAAAGTTCCAGATGTGGGATATTTCAAATGGTGATTTTTACAACTATCTCAAAACGGTGTTAACCTAGTGGGAACTGAAAAGTATCAAGAGTTAATTAATTTCGCATTTGGTCCTTGAACAAGCCTTTCGTTTATTTAGTTCTGTTGTAACAGTAGGATTATAGGAGCGCTGTCAAGCTGCTTTTTTTTTGCCACCGGCAATTTTAGCACGGCTGAAATACAAATAACAATTTTTTTAAAAAAATAAAAATGCTCCTATGGGATCAGACTGACGTGCAAAGTATAATCAAGAGGTAGATAACATTTATCAAACCCTCAGAAAAAAGTTCTCGTCATTTCCCAAAGAGAATGGAGGATAACAATTAACATAACACTCACTCTTTGAGCAGACATTCTAAAGCAGCAATCTTTTCCGGTTGTCCTGAAAACAAGCCATATACGAGATTTTCTAAAAGGAGGAAAAGTGCTTTTGATCAGAACGGCAAATCAGTTTATTTGCAGCACTGGGAGAGCTCTTGGCTCATCCTCAGAAACAGCCTCTGATAGACATCATCACCTCAAAAAGCACAGCACCAGAGTGAAAGTTTCATTTAAAACAGTTTATAACTGATGTGATTGTTCAACGTCAGGTCATATTCATTTGGTATTGGGTGAAAAACTAAAGATTACAATTTGGATCGAGTGAAAAACAAATGTAGCAGCTTGTTCGAGGCCGTCACAAAACAGAAGAAAATCTGCGCGGCACGGAGAACTGCATGTTCGAGTTCGTTGTCGCCAACCTTCAATGCAAAGATCGCCACTTTTCTGGCCCCTTTGCTCTGCAAATTGGCTTCTTTGCGCCCAACAATCTTCCCATCCAAAAACAAATCGAATCAAAGGATCATAAACAAAAGCCACAGAAAAACTCCCCCAAAGACAAAGATTGCATCTCCCCCCTCAGATCTCCAGCAAAAAACAACGAAACCAAATAAAACCCTGAATCTAGCAAACTGCAATCCGGAGGGCAAGAAGAAATCAACATCGCGATACGAGCCGAGGCATCGGATTGCGGCGCAGGTTAGGAGGAGGGGGATTGTGAGGAAGATGAAACACGGTGGCTCTTTTATAGGGGTATTAGCTGGCCGGTGCCACGGCGGCGAAACCCTAGCCCGCGATCGATCGGGCCTTGTTTGTGAAAACCAACGAGGCCCAGCCTGCTCGGCCGTCTGTCCGGGTTGGGCCTCCATGGGCTTGCGCGTGTGTGGTAAGCGGTGAAGCCCACGTCCATCTTTTCTTTTGCTCGGAATTTTCTCTCTCATTTTCGATTTCAAACTGAGTTGCAAAATGGTTAGCGGTCAACAAAATTTTAGACATCGACATCATTTACAGTAGAACATATTTTTTTTTCCATTAGTTTTGTTATGGTATATATGTAAGTCATAGCAAAACTAAGTTATTTTTTATATATAAAAGTTTCTTTTTAAATATCCAAACTCAATACTTAAGGAGGTAATTTTACAATCGAAGTCTTAAAATTGTTTACTTGAGCTAAACTCAAAGTTTCAGTTATTATCTGCGGCCTAAGGAAAAAAAAGCTCCTAACATATATGCCGCCTTAGCAAGCACGTTGACAACTCGAGCAATCACGTTGACTGATCATTCCTTGGTTACATTTATTTAGTTGTTCACATTAAACAAGTTGCTTTCCGTTCAAAAAACTAAACAAGTTGCTGAACATACAATCTAAGCGTGGGGTGGGACGGGCTCTGGTGGCGCCGCGCCAAGGGGCTACGAGTTCACCTGCCCCGACGGGGAGGTCGACGGCTCATGGCCACCCCTGGGTGGAGCCGCACCCAATGGTGGCGGTGCCACCCGGTGTGGGCTCGGCTGGGTCGCTGCTCGTCGGCGGCGCCGGCGCCCGTTGGTCCTCGCCGCCGCTGGCGTCATTCAGCTTACCCCTCCGCCAATCGCCGGGTCCCGCGCCTCTGCTGGAAAGTCAAAAGTAAAGTGGTCGCTTCTGTCGCTGCCAACCCCACGTCGGTTCTGGCTGTTGCTGCAGATACTTCCAAGGTGTCGCTGGCCGTTGCTGAGGAAACTCTGCAACAAACTTCGGGCGTGTTTATTTGGGCTGAAAATTAATTAAGGGTATCAAATAAATATAGTTTATAAAACTATCTTCATAACATTGCATTATTTCGCGAAACCTATCCAATAAGGTCTTTGGTCGCACGATTAGAGAATGGTTACTGTAGCAAAATATGGATTAATTAGGCTCATTAGATTCGTCGCGCAAAGTTGCACTTATTCCTAATAGGATTTTGCAAATATACTTCATTTAATGCTTCATGTATCAAGATTCCTTTTGGTAATTTTTTGCATTTAGGAAAGAAACGTGGCCACGGTGCCGTGTTGCAATGGTCTACGGGTAGTCCGCTCCACCCGGCCTGCGCACATCACGTCACATCGTATTCGTATTCGCTCTAGCTCTGCTACTACTACCGATCAGTACGGTCGTGGCCGTGTTAGTTTCCAAAATTTCACCACTCATTCTCTACGGCCCTGTTTAGTTCCCATGAAATGCAAAAAATTCTCTCTCCAAACTTCACTATCCACCTATCGCATCAAATCTCTCTCCTCGGGTAAATAAAAAAACTAAGTACGTGGTTTTGATGTACACGACGAGACGGATCTTTTGAGCCTGGTTAGGTCATGATAGAACAACAATTACCACAAACAAACGAAAAGTGTTACAGTGTCTGATTTGACTTTTTCACCTGAAACTAAACACCCCCTACATGACATTTCGTCAAGTTCCATCGTTACTTGTGCCGAATGTTGATATGGACCCGCGCTAATTAGTAGATCAAGACTAACAACATTCAACTAAGGCCGTTCCCTTCAAAACATAAAAATTCTCTCTCCAAACTTCACTATCCACCTATCGCATCAAATCTCTCTCCTCGGGTAAATAAAAAAACTAAGTACGTGGTTTTGATGTACACGACGAGACGGATCTTTTGAGCCTGGTTAGGTCATGATAGAACAACAATTACCACAAACAAACGAAAAGTGTTACAGTGTCTGATTTGACTTTTTCACCTGAAACTAAACACCCCCTACATGACATTTCGTCAAGTTCCATCGTTACTTGTGCCGAATGTTGATATGGACCCGCGCTAATTAGTAGATCAAGACTAACAACATTCAACTAAGGCCGTTCCCTTCAAAACATAAAAATTCTCTCTCCAAACTTCACTATCCACCTATCGCATCAAATCTCTCTCCTCGGGTAAATAAAAAAACTAAGTACGTGGTTTTGATGTACACGACGAGACGGATCTTTTGAGCCTGGTTAGGTCATGATAGAACAACAATTACCACAAACAAACGAAAAGTGTTACAGTGTCTGATTTGACTTTTTCACCTGAAACTAAACACCCCCTACATGACATTTCGTCAAGTTCCATCGTTACTTGTGCCGAATGTTGATATGGACCCGCGCTAATTAGTAGATCAAGACTAACAACATTCAACTAAGGCCGTTCCCTTCAAAACATAAAAATTCTCTCTCCAAACTTCACTATCCACCTATCGCATCAAATCTCTCTCCTCGGGTAAATAAAAAAACTAAGTACGTGGTTTTGATGTACACGACGAGACGGATCTTTTGAGCCTGGTTAGGTCATGATAGAACAACAATTACCACAAACAAACGAAAAGTGTTACAGTGTCTGATTTGACTTTTTCACCTGAAACTAAACACCCCCTACATGACATTTCGTCAAGTTCCATCGTTACTTGTGCCGAATGTTGATATGGACCCGCGCTAATTAGTAGATCAAGACTAACAACATTCAACTAAGGCCGTTCCCTTCAAAACATAAAAATTCTCTCTCCAAACTTCACTATCCACCTATCGCATCAAATCTCTCTCCTCGGGTAAATAAAAAAACTAAGTACGTGGTTTTGATGTACACGACGAGACGGATCTTTTGAGCCT
Organism: Echinochloa crus-galli; assembly: GCA_900205405.1. Lineage (NCBI taxonomy): Eukaryota > Viridiplantae > Streptophyta > Magnoliopsida > Poales > Poaceae > Echinochloa > Echinochloa crus-galli. The sequence continues at coordinate 2,907,310 of OAMR01000002.1, forward strand.
GGTTAGGTCATGATAGAACAACAATTACCACAAACAAACGAAAAGTGTTACAGTGTCTGATTTGACTTTTTCACCTGAAACTAAACACCCCCTACATGACATTTCGTCAAGTTCCATCGTTACTTGTGCCGAATGTTGATATGGACCCGCGCTAATTAGTAGATCAAGACTAACAACATTCAACTAAGGCCGTTCCCTTCAAAACATAAAAATTCTCTCTCCAAACTTCACTATCCACCTATCGCATCAAATCTCTCTCCTCGGGTAAATAAAAAAACTAAGTACGTGGTTTTGATGTACACGACGAGACGGATCTTTTGAGCCTGGGAGTGAAAAACAAATGTAGCAGCTTGTTCGAGGCCGTCATAAAACAGAGTTTAATCTACGCGGCACGGAGAACTGCAGAGTTCGTTATTGCCAACCTTCAATGCAAAGATCGCCACTTATCTGGCCCCCTTGCTCTGCAAATTGGCTTTCCTATCTTATTATTTGAATCAGGAATAGAGAAGATCGGTATCTAAAGATCGTAGGATAGTTCATTCCGGAATTGGATAGCGTGGCAGAAGGAGATGTAGCAGCTTGTTCGAGGCCGTCACAAAAGAGAAAATCTGCGCGGCACGGAGAACTGCATGTTCGAGTTCTTTGTCGCCAACCTTCAATGCAAAGATCGCCACATTTCTGGCCCCTTTGCTCTGCAAATTGGCTTCTTTGCGCCCAACAATCTTCCCATCCAAAAACAAATCGAATCAAAGGATCATAAACAAAAGCCACAGAAAAACTCCCCCAAAGACAAAGATTGCATCTCCCCCCTCAGATCTCCAGCAAAAAACAACGAAACCAAACAAAATCCTGAATCTACCAAACTGCGAAAATCCGGAGGGCAAGAGGAAATCAACATCGCGCTACAGGTGACCAGATCGATTCGAATCGAAGCGTCGGATGGCGGCGCAGCTGAGGGATAGGAGGAGGGGGATTGTGATCTGAGAAAGAAGAAAAACGGTGGCTCGTGTTTTATAGGGGGCGACGGCGGCGAAACCCTAGCCCTCGAGCGGTAGGGCATCGATCGGGCCTTGTTTGCGAAAACCGACAAGGCCCAGCCTTCTCGGCCGTCCGCCCAGGTTGGGCCTCCATGGGCTTCCGCGTGTGCGGGTGTGTGGTAAGCGGCGAAGCCCACGTCCATTTGGGAGGGAAACCATGGGCTTCTCTTTTTTTTTTTGAGAGCGGAAACCATGGGCTTCTCTCGTTTCCGATTTCAAAACCCAGTTGCAAAATGGGTGAGCAGTCAACAAAATTTTAGACATCGACATCATTTACAGTAGAACATAATTCTTTTACCATTAGTTTTGTTATGGTGTATATGTAACCCATAGCAAAACTAAGTTATTTTTTATATAAAAGTTACTTTTCAAATATCCAAACTCAATACTTAAGAAGGTAATTTTGTAATCGAAGTCGTATCGTAAAATTGTTTACTTGAGCTAAACTCAAAGTTTCAGTTATCTGCGGCCTAAGCAAAAAAAAAAGCTCCTAACATATATGCTGCCTTAGCAAGCACGTTGACAATTCTAAAAAAAAAAGCAAGCACGTTGACAACTTGAGCAAGCACGTTGACTGATTTTTCCTTGGTTACATTTATTTAGTTGTTCACATTAAACAAGTTGCTGAACATACAATCGTGTGGTTCCGCTTCGTCATCCTATAAATTAAATGACGTGCAAGTTCAACAATCTGGGGCCAAAATCTTTAGAAACAGAACATACGCGCGGCCGCGGAGAGCGGCGCTCCGCCGGAGGAGAAGGGCCGCCAGTGGGGAAGGTAAAGGGGGCGGCGGCGCGGACGGAGGCCGCGGAGGGGAGGGAA
>OAMR01000002.1:2943286-2959576 GCA_900205405.1 Echinochloa crus-galli
CCGCCCGGGCCGCGCCGTCGACCGCGCCACCGCCGAGCACCTCTTCGAGGTCATCAACGCGCGCGAGGACGTCCTGCGCCGCCTGATACGCCGGCACGACGACACGGAGGAAGCTCGGCCGGCGAGGTCGCATTCCAGGTAACGGCACTGCGGAGGCCATTGACGCACGGAGATTGGGGTGCTTGACGCGACGCAGATGAAGCCGGTGTGCACGGGGAGACTGTGTGAGAAGGCGCAAGCTACTCAGTCCGGCCAAGCTCCGATGGCCCGAGCTCGGTATGCGAGGCTCGGGCTGGAGGTTGAAGATGGAACTGATGGATGGGTCCCACGCGTCAGTAGTAGAAGGAGGGGTGGGTGGCTAACGCCGAAGAAGGCGAGGGCACCATGGTCATTTGCCATGTTCAATCCACGCTGGCTCGAGGACGTGGCTTGACACGTCAGCAAAAGTGACAAATTTGTAAGCATCTTCGTGAGACAATGGCGATAGTGTTGTTGCCATTCTAAAACTGGTATTTGAAGGATGGCCATCCGGAAGGATGGCGGATGGCAAATAGTTAAATAACCCGAGGAGAGAGGGCGACGGCGAATCCTGTGGTGGCCGTGTTTTGGGCTTGGTGGGCCTTATTTCTGAGATGTAGATAGGTGGGCCTTATTTCCGAGACGGAGCTTGGTGGAAAAAGGTCGAAAGCTAACTATTGGTGATTGAGTTGGCCCAATGCCGACTACTCGTAGGCTCATATCAGAGTTTGTGATGCAGAATTTGTTCGTGAATAAAAAGACATCACCGTCCATGAAGAAATATCTTCATGGATTTTTTTGTTTTTTTTTGTGGAAGCGAGCGAGGGCTAATGGAATTTGACAACACGCTGCGATCATGAGAAGCTCTTCGGCAGACTAGAGTTCATTCCCATCATTTGACAACGACGACATACTAAACTGGAACATATGGCATTGCTGGCACCGGTACATATGGGACTATGCATGCCCAAATAATACTCCCTACACTCATCATTCACTTTTATTTTAAATGTGGGTACTCTTATTCTAAAGCACGTACGCGCGCCACATTCTTCGTGCTTGCCAAACATTATGAATCATCAGTTGGCGACCAAAGTTGGCTCAAGGATCTTCCCATTAACATTTTTGGCGGCACCGTTGAAGTCTCTAAACCACTTGGCTGATTTCTTCATGTGGCGCTTGTAGCCGTTCTTGTGGTCGACATAGATGAGGCCGAAACGTGAGGTGTAGCCGCTACCCCACTCGAAGTTGTCCAGCAGAGACCAGGTGAAGTGGCCGCGCACGTCCGCCCCGCAGCTGCAAGCACACAAATGCAAGATATTCTCAGCTTATAATTCAAATCAAATTAAAGCTTACGGAGTATATGCATGGGAAAGAAGCTAAGCATGCTTATATGTTACCAAATTGAAATGAACTAAATATATGTTTAGTTTTAGCGTTGGTAATTACTACGTACTCTATTGCCTCTTTGACGGCTGAGATGTGACGCTGGAGGTAATCTAGCCTCCTGTCGTCATTCAGTGCAGCTTCCATACTTAACGGTTCCACGTCGGCGATCCCTGCAACAACAAATACTAAGTTAATTGGATTCATTCATCACAAAGCAAAGATCCCCCGTTAACCATGTTATTATTGTAGTTACCGTTCTCAGTGATGTATACGGGTGGGTTTCCGTATTTCTCCTTCATGATCATAAGGAGGTCCCTTAGGCCTTTCGGGTATGAGAAAATCCAATAAGTTCCAGTCTGCAAATGGAAGCAAGAATGTAAAAGAAGGTTTAACATGTTTGTGTGAGAACAGCATATATAACATACATTTTGTAAACAAAATTAACTAATTAAGTAGGAAGGTACGTACTTTAGGACCAATAGGATTCCCATCAGAGCCTTCGACTGGTTCATCGAACAGAAGGAAATATATATAACAATGCACGGTTAATATGAGAACGTCAAATTTTCTTAATAGAAGTATAGAACTGTGAAGCAGTATATATAGGGTTATTTGCATGTATATTTTCTTACTTGGAAGATCAGCGTAGATGTCGTCAGTGTTCAACCCTGGCTCGAATTTTGGTGACATGTCGAAGTGCTTGGCGAACCTGGAGGTGTAGTAGTTGAGCGCCAACATGTTATAGGAACCAGCTAGCTTCTTTTGCTCGTCCTCAGTGAAGTAGGGTAGCCGATCCCTGATCAAGGATCTCATGGAGAAGGGGTAGTCACCACGAACCACCGGCTCCAAGAACCATCCTAGATTGTAGTCGATGGCTCTTTCCTGTGCCTGTTCATCGAGAAACGTATTTTCGTATGGCTCGTAACCCATTACGTCAAATGCTATCCCTATTTGTCCATCTTCACCCTGCAGTATATTACCAAAACCTATTAGTAATTTGCTAGAGTGTGTATTTGTGTCGTCTTTCGTGAATGTGTATACCTTGTAATGCTTGTTGAACAGATCAACAGCCTCAGCATGAGCAAGGAGGATGTGGTGCCCAGCAAGGTATGGCTCGGTGAGTGAATCTCCATGTGGGATGGCACAGTCACGCCCTGGTGTGCACCGCCCAGGGGCATGCTCCCCCGTTCCATAGGCAAAGCAACAATATGTGTGTGGCTCGTTAAAGGTGAACCAGTGCTTCACCTTGTGGCCGAAGTGCTCAAAGCACAGCCGAGCGAAGTCTGTATAATCTTTTCTGCAAAGTTGCAAAGCCGAAATGATATATGATGTCCGATGCAGAGGTAAATAGTTATGTTCTTCATCGATAATTTTTTTATTTGTTGGAAGGAGTGAGAACCAATAGAATAAATTAGTCTCTATAGTTTATATAATTATTCCAACTGCATACTTACACAATCTGCCGATTTAAGAAGCCGCCATACTTGTCTTCCAGTGCTTGAGGGGTGTCCCAGTGGAAAATTGTTACATATGGCTCTATGCCTGAGTAGCAATAAGCAACTAGTTGTGTAAACTTTTGTGCATTGTACTACTAAATTCTTCGTCAGCTAGTTACTAATCGAAGGGGCTGCAGGAAACAAAATTGATAGTTCTTTAGTTAAGTAATCTTCTCACCATTCTCTTTCAACAAGTTGATCAAGTTTTTGTAGTATTGGATGCCTTCATGGTTTATGCCACCTTCGAGCGTCCCCTCTGAAAACCATAAGATGTGTTCAAATTAGCACTGTAAAATCTAGCACAATCAGATCCTAAATAATTAATGTTTTCACCATTATTCTCTTTCAACACTGTTATTGTTTCTAACTTATTCGCCGTACAAAAACGGTTATGTTCTGTACTTACTTGGCAATATTCTCGACCAAGAGATGGAGAACCTATATGCATCCATGCCCATTTGCTTCAGCATTTTGACATCATCCTGTAGGTCACAAATATCGCTGACATAAATTAAATAATAATGACAGAATTTACTATTAACATGTATATTCCTTTAGTGTTTAACACTTTTGTTAAGATAAATATTATATTTTGCAAGATAAATTGTTAAAAGTATTTCACGTTTCATCAATGTGACTGCAGTATTTGTGTTATGGATCCGATCTTCCAATGCTGAGCTGCCCTGCATTGCAACAAGTGGAACTCCAACTACATTTGGGGAGTAGTTAATATATTACATCTTGGTACTTACTTCATACTGATAGTAGGAGTTCACTGCAACATTCCCATTGCTCCCATCGGCTATCCTATCTGTTCATATATATACACGTGAAAGAAAAGGATTCAGGAAAGAATGGCATGATGTTGCTAATACAGCTTACATGTATAAATAACAAACAAAAATAATAAGGCTCGCAAAATATATATTACCCGGATGATTTTGGCTGAAGGTGTCCCAGGCACTTGGCCCCTTGCCACCTTCATTCCAAGCGCCTTCAACCTACACAGATGCATGGCATATATAATATATATTTGTGCGTATCAAACACATCATTGACGCGTGCATTCTGACACTGTATTTTTCTCTGAGATATTAGTAAACGCTACTAGGTTCCTTTCAATTAACATAGACATATACATTATATTTGTGCTAGAAAAATAGTACTTGGTAAGCTGAAGTGGAGGCGCCAAACATAAAGTCAGGGCGGAACCAGTCCCTTCTAGGGGTTTGCCAGGGCTTCAGCTTCTCCCATCCAGCTGCAAGCTCACTGCTTATCCTTTCCGGTCGTGATCTAAGGCTAAGGTTACACCTTTTCTTACTTTTTTGAGATGAAAAAGATAGGTGCCATGACAAATTGTCACTATTAGGTCCTATATGGCTTCTGATGAGGACAGGATGAGCTGTGTGACTTAGGGCGGAAGCAAGTAGAGCCATTCTTTGCTAGCTGCTGGCTACAGGTTTTGAGCTGCTTGAGTAGAGTGAGTTGCTCTTATGGTAGGCGGGTGCATCTATTTATAGATGAGGATGCACACTGCGTGCGCCAAATCTGTCAGAGGGTGTGCAAACATGGAAAAATAATTATGAGGCTATGGGAGGGTTGAATAGGATAGACGACACTGATTTTTGCATCGATATTGAGCTAGTGTTTATTCTCATTGAATATCTTCCAACCCCTGTGGGCAGTGGCGGATAGAAAGGTGGGGCCACTAGGGCCATGGCCCTAGGCGTGGACCAGTTTTTTCCATACTGTAGCTACTGTAGTACTGAAGGCCCAAGTTCAGCAGCTATAATCGGCCCTTTACTGGCCCTAGACGTCGGCCTGATTTTTGTCCGCCCCTGCCTGTGGGTGAATTTAAATCAAATTGAAGTTGATGGGCAGAAGAAGACAGTTGAACATGCAATTTGGCTTTTGCACATGGCATCAGGTCACCAATGAGTTCAACAAGTTGCACCAAATGAGAATAGCATCACCTTATTTGTTTTATGCCCACACTGTTTACAGGTTAAGTTTGTTAAAAAATCATAGGAACGTATACCAGTGAAACACATCATCTCTAACCAAACAAAAATATATCTGGCGAAAGGGAAGATTAAACATAATATGATAAGATTTTTCTGTCATTCCATACAAGCTATACTTTTGTATGTTTAAGATGCCAATTTCTTTTCTCTTGACAATACTCAGATTGTGTGGAATTACATGACTTATTTCGTTCCAATAAGGCAAGCATTTAACCAATAGTTACTCTATGAATATATTAAAAACACTTTCTTATTGTGATTATAATTTGGAAAAATTTGCTACAGGACACGCGAAATGGCGCTCATTTGCTGAGACACACCGTTGACCGCCTAATAGGCTGAGACACACTGCAGTTTTATGCCAATTTGCTGAAACACACCGCTTCGATTAAAATAACATTTTTTGGCTGGGAAGAAGAGAGAACGGTGAGGAAATATCATTTTTGCCCTTGGTCCCACTTGTCATTTTTGGCTAGGGATTCTAGCGCCGGCGGGTGGCTGGACTGCCGGACTATAGGTCGGTGGCGGCGGCTTGGACCGGGGAGAGGATCGCGCGAGCGCACAAGTTACGGAATGACAAGTAGGACCAAGGGCAAAAATGACATTTCCTTACCGTTATCTCTCCTTCCCAGCCATGAAATGTTATTTTAATCGAAGCGGTGTGTTCCAGCAAATTAGCACAAAACTGCAGTGTGTCTCAGCCTATTAGGCGGTCAACGGTGTGTCTCAGCAAATGAGCGCTATTTCGCGTGTCCTGTAGCAAATTTTCCCTTATAATTTATATATGATTTTTTTGTGGAGCAATCGTTGGTCAAAGTCTTGTCTTAACAAAATGAAATATATATGCCTTATAGAAAGTGAATGAGAGTAGTAGATTATAGCCTATTGGATTCTACCAGTATGTAGCTGCCATAAGAAAAATGTACAACATTTTGAAGTAGTAGGCTGAAGGATTTAGTGGATCCAAATGGTGCTAGGGTTCTGTTGAGGCATTACAAGTTATCTCTACGTATCACTCATTTTCTCATCACCATCCTAAACAATATTCCTGATGTAGTGTACTCATCCGCAATCAGAGTTCAGCTGCAAGCTTCATAATTGAAAATACAGCATAATATACAAGTACATGGGTGCCATACCAACATGCTGGTAGATAAGACATTAGACAAAGGTCGGTGGGTCACTTTGCCAGCCTACTTGCACACGCACAGTGCGGACGAGGAGCATGATCGGATCGGATGAGTTGTGCAAGATGGATCACAACACGGCGGTGTGGACATTCAGTTCCGTTCCAGGACAGGATAGGTGCATCCCATTTGTCATGACGGCCAATGTATTCCGACAAGCGAGAAGCAGCACATAGACGTGATCGACTAAAAATTTAGATTAACTCTTGATAAGCAATTTCTTTGGATTTAGTGGATTTGAATAATTTTGGACATTATCGGACTAACAATATTTGATTACCCAAGCAACTCCAAGTATAACTGTTATTGTCTAAAATGTCTAGTCATTGATGCTCAAAAAAAAAGTCTAGTCATTAGGTTAATCGATGATTATAATTAATGTCCGACTTTTGACGTTGGACCTATCCATTTGTTGATGATCATATTATGCATGAAGTAGTATATTGCAAGATTGAGTCATCCCAAACAAATTTTAGTCATTTTCGTTAAACTTTTAGCATGTGAACACAATGTTTTAATTCTAGGCTATGGCTTTTGACAATGGGGCCCACATGTAGATCTAGCTACAATATAATTTCCTTGAAATAACTGATTGTTATACTAAATCACCTCTAATAAATTCTTATCAATTCGCTAAAATTTTAGGGTAATGAATGTGATGTTTTAATTCTAGGGTTCATCGATGGCACATTTAGGCCACAAATAACTATGCACAAGCAAAGTTAATTGACTAATTAAATTTGTTTTGTACCTGTGGGTGCGTCTGCGGCGTCAAGAAACTATATGTGTACGCACTTGCATCACTGGATCGAGATCGAGGTGAAGCTATGGAGTTATAGCATATTGGATTCTAACAGGATGTAGCTGCCAAGAAAGATGTACAACAATTTGGACACGGTAATGCATGGCTGAATGGTTTAGTGGGTCCAAATGGTACTAGGGGATTGTTAGGGCGTAACACTAATTAATATATTCTGCATATCACTCATTTCCCTCTCATCATCATCCTAAACTATTCGCGTGCCGCTGTCCATCCGCAATCAGAGTTCAGCTGCAAGTATAGTATATATAAAAATGCACGTACAGTGTGCCAAATCATCAACAGGCTTGCAGGTAACTCTCCAACCAGCTGATCTTGTGCGCACAGACGCACAGTGCGAGGCGAGGAACACGAGTTGTATATGTACGACGACTCGATCAGGAGCGCATGTACGCCGACAAAAACAAGAAGCTATATCTGCGTACATGCATGCATGCATTATTGTCACTAACATGGAACTAGACCTGCCAGTAAGCAGGATATATACGCAGCTAGCTATCACCAGCAAGCAAGCTAGGAGATGGGATCGGAGAGTTGTACAAGCATGGCGGCGGTGGTGTGGACCTTCCGCGCCGCTCCAAAACAGTATAGGAGCGTACCCCACGTACATGTGCACGACGGGCGCCAGTGTATTCCGACAAGCGAGAATGAAAGCTTGTACCGCACCTATACAGCATAATTTATTTTATTTTAACGACAAGAGTTTATTTCATTTGGTAAAATATGGATAAATTAAACTATGGATTGGATTAGGGTAATTTATCCAGATTCACATTGCTAATAACAAGTGCAGCCAAATAACATTGTTGCCTAAAACAACGGACCCAGTTGTCCGCCGGATTTCATGCCAAATACAGAGTTTTAGTCATTTTTGACAATAGGTGGAGAGACACCTACCAAATTTTGGATTTACTAATAAAGAGATTGGTTGTGTTTTGTTGATTTTTTTTAAAAAAAAAGCTTGCATACTCCCTCTGTCTCAATTTACTTGTCGTTCTGGCACTTCTTTTCCATGTCCAGATTCATTCAATGATCCATGTACTTAGTCTCAATTTATATACTAGTTCAGACAATAAACATTGCACCTGATCATGATGTAAAACGACGAGTATTATAGTACAGAGGGAGTAGTTCTCAAGCTAATGATTTGGATTAATATATATAGTTTTTGCTATATGTGTAGAATTGAAATACACCATATGATTTAACTACGTCCATCGAGAAAAGCATCCAATATACTACAGTACCTCTGGTCATCTTTATTATTGACGTTTACGACAATCAATTTGGTTTTATTTTAGTGCTTTTTTACTGTCCGAAACATCTTATAAACAGGACCGGCCGGACGTAGTATGTGGTTAATTTTGGATGCATCAAGAAAAGATTAAACTGGTGGGCTCTCCAAATCTGCATAAATCTTATCGTCTGATCCAATATATATACATTCCATGATTGATTAGAGCTTGCCCAGAGACTCGGAGTCAGCAGCGAAGTTTCGTGAATCCTGCAAAACCAGATCGACTAGCATGATTATTGATGTGGCCGATGATGTTGTCATGTGACAGTGCCTCCTACAAGCCGCCCTCTGACTCGTCTCACTCTGACAAAACCATATGCCCCGCGTCTAGATGTCCAGGCGGGGCGCGGCCGGTTCGTCGGCGAGCATGCAGTGCCATAACAGCAAGGTAAAGGTAATCCCCTCCATGCTTGTTCTTCCCATCACCAGTCACGAGTGACCGTGCCCCAGACTACCTCATCCTGGACGGTGTCCACAAAAGAATAGAGCTTTTGTACCGTACCCACATCACAAGTTTTCTTGTATACTACTGTTGGACCCACATCTCAGACGGATCTGTTCTTCTTGCCTTCAGCCCAGGATCCACTGCGTCGAGCTCGAGCGGATCTTGCAGCCGTTTGGGCGACCTTCTTGCATCCACTCGTGCAACCAACCAAACATCTTCACAAAGACCATTGCATCCGTCAGTGATTATTGCATCCGCTCAGCCTGCTTCCACTTATTCAGGATATACGATGCAAGTTTTACAAACACTCATGCAAGCAACCAAATACAACCTAGACAGACAACCCTAACTAAGCCTCCTCTAAGTCAAACATTCGAATCTATTGACAATTGGTGCCGTGTCTTTAGGCACCTAATGTATATGATGAGGCGTAGAAAGGTACTCCCTCCGTATTAGTAAAAAAAACCCGTTTATGACAAAGTTTGAGTCAAACTTTGAAAATATAAATCATGAATAACTTTTAAGTTGTTGAGTTTGAAATTGTAAAAGTTATATGAATAGATTTATTTTGGAAAATACTTTCATAAAAGTATACATGTATCGCTTTTTGATAAATATTTTTATAGAAATAAGAAGTCAAAGTTGTGTCTTAAAGATCGGTCGCTGTCCTAAACGACTTTCTTTATCAGTACAGAGGGACTGAATGCTACATGAAGAACATAAGCCAGAGTACATGATTACAGAAACTTTCTAATTCATTAGGTTCCCCAGGTGTCCTTAAAAGCCTCCAAAAGGGAGCCCTTCCAAGTATGCCTCGATGTTCGTCAACAGGGGCTTTGACGCCCCCAGTTTCTAAACCAATCACTCAAGTCCAATCATTCTCTATTATATTTGTGAGTATAAGATCGTAAAACCAAGGCTACACTTAATTGCGTTTGGATGTTCTCAATAACAACTTTTATGATGGTGGACCTTTTTTATGAATCTAGACCAAATTAATGCAAACTCAAGGGTACAAAAGAAAAAAAAATTGGCTTGTTTGAGAATAAATATTGAACTAATTAAAACAAAACATTTGTTGAAGTGGGCCAGACAAACACATGTTTACTAAAATATGAAGACTGATATAATAAAAAGGCATGCGTATGAAAAAGATTGGAGTTTCATGCAAATATCAATAATTGAAATAATTTAAAAAATACACTAACATGAATTATTTTGATGCAGCTAGCAGACTTGGGAAGAAACAAATATAATATTAATACGAAATTACTGTTTATTTAAAAATCACTATAAAAAAGAAAAGACATACTCACATACATACACTAACCATCTTGGCCGAACAGAAGAAGAAATCTCGCAGCCCATGAGAAAGAAAATTAGGCCTAGAAAGGAACTATGCACCCGCCAGGCCTTGGTGGATACCCAAAACAAAATTTTCCCCGTGGCCTGTTAGGTACACATATACCTTGTAGAAGCAGTTTTGACATTCATGTCGTTAGAGCCCTTTCATCAAGCAGGTTAATACTAAGCTGCGCGTTCAAAACAGAATTTTGGCTGCCCCTGTTCATCTTATTTGGCTCTGTACTGTATCGGGGAGATCAGGAATCAGAAAAACACAAGCCCTAAAAAAAGAATCGGAAAAAGAAAGCATGTCATAACTAAAGAAGGAGGAAATCAAAATTCATAATAGAACAATCAAGAGGGAACTGGAACGAACAGATTTAGCCAATAATGTAGGAAAGACGCATCAAAGATGACTGCTTGGCGATCGGTACGAGTGCCACCACGAGTTTGAGGCCGGTTGACGTCGTTGATCGACGAGCTGTCCAAAACAAAGATTGTGTGACTGCTAATTTGTTGAAGCCTCTCATCCGTGTCCATCAGCACAGTCATGGCACTATGAAAAATCAGGATTTGAATTTGTGGAAGCTAATGCAGAGGGATTAAAAACTTTGTGGAAACTGCTTTAAGCATGTAATGGCGCGGACGGCTATGTGTCTGTCGCTGCACAGGGCCCAAGTGTGGAGGGGGAGGGGATTGGATCCAATATTCCAATAGGCCTTTTTATTTTCGACCCAATCACCAAGGTCCCTAAATCTATCTCAAAACAAGGTTCAGCTAAACTAAATCGTAATATATATAATTGCATTCTAAAAATACTTGTACAATATGTATGTAACTCTCTGTTGCACGCGATGGAAGATATACACGGGACCACTATGAAGAGCAACAAATACTGCGTGTTAGTACACTACCGCAACATGGCTGAGGAGGTAAGACTTACATTGTATTTGCTCGTAATTTTTTCGATTCATATGAACTTTGATAAATATATAATAAATATAATATGAATATTTTTTTTGTATCTTGTTTGCAGTACCACACCCATGTTCGGAAGGTGGTGGAGGAGGTGTTGTGCACTTAGAGGGGTGACTTCATGTTAACCTAAGGAAAAAATGGTGATTTTTTTTAAGAAGATCTGCTTGAAACCTTTCGAAACAATAATGATTAATAATATTTTTATAAAATGGTTTTGATATGTGTTACAAATATATAACAACCAAAATTATTCAATTTGTCAAATTAATCGAGTGTTTAGGTGGGGGCAAAAGCCCCCTTCCCCCTTGGCATGTTTATAAAGTTTTGTCCATTGACCCGTTGGAACAAGGGGATGCAGTTTTGTACCTCCTTAGCACCTCAGGCTAGGAGGCTAGGTGACTCCACAGAGTCTTCCCCATATACATATGGCTTGATATCACAGACGAGGACGCTTTTAAGTTATATGTCTAAGCAACTTGCACCGCTAAATGTTTTTCCACATAAGTTCCCTAATTTCTTTCTTATTTTAGGTTCTACGCGACAGAGACTGTGGTTTGTGGACTTGGTATCCTAGTCTCAGAGGCGGCTAGGGAGACCGACGCCTTCTACTCGCTCAAGGACCCTGCCGAGGTAATTCTTCTAATCCACCTCTAGTTATATTACTTTACCACCTATGGTACTGACAATTGAAAATTCAAGTGATAGAGTTCCTGAAGCGACTAGTTGGAGGGGAGGGCATGTCCCTTACTAGTATACCTGAGCATTTTTAGCCCGGCCCGAACCCGGCTCGCCCACGGACCTTACTGGACGGGTGTGGTCACAGATCTTGCAGCCCGAGAAAATAAATATTGGCCCGAGCCCGCCCGAAATGCTGTTTTTAGCTATTTTACACTATAAAATGCACGGGCGGCCCGCCCAAGCCCGGGCCCGGCCCGAGCCCAGCTCAAAAATTGAGGCCCGGTGTGCCCAATGGGACGGTCATGGGCAGGATTTTCTCGGCCCGAAATAACCGGATTTTTTTCCGGCCCGGCCCGAACCCGGCCCGGCCCGAAAAATGCTCAGGTATACTTACTAGTTGATCTTTAGTACTAGAAATTCAGACACGGCTTTGCCGCGTGCGACTGGATAAGCCATTTGTAGTTTGGCTTTGTTGCACTGACCTTGAGTCTGGGCTTGAGAGACAACAACAATCATGGTGCTGCTGTTTGCAACTTGTAGAAAAGTGACACATTCATCTATGACACAATTAGTTATATGAAATCTTCACACATGGCAGAATGTATATAGTGAAGCTTGGGCTTCTCAAAATGTCCTGCAGAGTGGTTTGATGCAATAGCTACACATATAAAAATGTTTTTTATGAAATTGAAACAATGCCTCTATTGAGAGTGTGAGTAGTGTTAGATAGGACATACATGTGTAGTTGGAAAGGAATAAAGTTGAACCCATACAACAAGAGTAATAGATAAATGAAATATCACTGGCTGTAAGTAGAAAGTAAGATAACTGGCCTGGCAGCTATATGTGACAGAATGGAGCATTTTCATATAAACACATATAAAAATAATAATATCTACCATGCACTATCCAAATCATGATACGCATGAGAAGGAAGCCAAAGACAATGAAACTATAAAGTACACTATATTCTGATCAACAATGCAAAGGATAAGACTATATCACACTTTCAGTAAAAGAATATAAGTCCATAAATATCTGTGCAAGGGCATGTGCTTGTATATGATTTGACAAAGCAACTGTTCGACATCCTGTATAGTTCAGCCTGCTAATATGTTCAGAATATTAGTGACTTTGCAAATGAAAAAGCGAATCGTTAGGTTAGTCATAGCTAATGAAGTAGTGTTTTGTAACTTTTAGTTTTTAGCAATCAGTGCAATAAGTTGTACAGAAAAACTGAACTTGTTCATTTGTTGTTTCATCAAGTATGAAGATACCAATATTAAGTAATGGTTGCACGTACCGGCTCACACAGAGGATATCAAAGATAACAATAACTTAGTAAATACAATGGCACAATATAATAGTATAATTATTGATAAAATGTTATTAAACAATAGCAACTATATTACCATGAATTACAATATAAATTAGATTGATACAATTTTCCTAGTTTAGATGTGAATGCAGAAACGCAGAAACAAATACAAAATGAGTAGAAGAAAGGGAAAACACCTGCATATACAATAAGAGGAGCCAAAGACACTAACACTGTATAGCCGTATAGGCAATCAAATATGAGAAAATTGAACCAGCCCTCTCAAAACTCTGAAATGAAAGTAAATATTTCGATACCCAATAATAAGGTGCCTGGGAGGTAATTAAGCAAAAAAGATAGAAAATAAATCTGTAAAACCTGCAGCTATTCTCAAAACAATTAGTGAAGATAATGTGTTAGCTTATGTATGTATATATTACAAGGGCAAGGAGAAGGAACATATAACATATATGCAATATATTCGTATGTGGACATACATTTATTTCCAAAGCCCCATCTCTATGTTTAGGAAAAAAAATGTTCTCCTATTTTGATGTATGCAAGTGAATGGAAGAGCAGAACCTAATATAGTGTTCTGAATTCAGCCTGTAGATAGTTTTCCATATTCGAAATTTTTAAGGCTGACAATAGTTTCACATAAGTAAAGATATATATAAAATATTTTAAATATGGAGGAAATGGTACTAAGAGGGCTCAGTTTCACTTTTGCTCGATGTACAAACTTAGTTTGCTTATCTCATGCTGTTGAATTTATGCACTTATTGTTATGCAAGTGGAACTACAGTGATTAATGATCATTGTATGCAAGGAACTACAAACAATAAGAGATTCTGCCTCGATTGCCCAATGGTAGGCAACTCAGAGAAGGTTGGATATCATGGTCATTTATCAGCATTCTAGTCATAGGTACAGGTCTGTTTCCATGTCAAAATATAGTTGCCCTGGGTGAATTTCACGTAGCCTAGGTACCTGAACCGAGTCAGAAAATGATCTCTTTTATTTCATCTCATCTCTTATATTAGCTAATTAGTTACATCTTTTTAGATAATGGATATAAAAAATATCCGGCCTTGACCAAAATGGCTACGGTCCAAAGAAGTTACAAATTTGCAACACTTCCGTCTGCATTCACGAATAAAGTAAAAGCGTTACCCACATCAAAGAGATGAAAAGAGCATTAGTTCATAATCCTATTACTAAACCTCCATCCATGATGTGCGAAAACACGCATAGCCAGCGTCTCCAAGGCCTGACAGACATCCTTTATTGCTTGCCTGTCATCTTCAAGCTGATGTAACTATGCCCAAAAGCGAAGCCAATATGTGCCCCGAAACAGTACCTGCAAATAAGTTTTTTGTGATGAATTGTTAAAAACCAAATCATTTATACTCAGCCAAATTGCCCAACATAAAGCAGAGGCACCGACTAACATCTGGTTTTTTAGCTTTTTATTTAAACCCGCTAGCCAATTAGTAAATAGGTGATCGACACTAAGAGGCTTTGGACGATCTAAGACTATTTGGACAGCTCTCCATAAAATAGAAGCCATATGGCAATAAAAAAAAAGTGTTGTTCTCTTTGGAACAGAACGAACATAACTTATTCCCATTCCAGTTCCTTCTAACTAGGAACTAATTAGTTTACAACTAAATCCTATTTGCACCGCCCATCCAAATGCCACTAAGGTGGAGAGGATCCGTAGTAAATAGGGCTAGGAACATTCAGAGAATAGCATAACACAATACGCAGAAGCTAATGACTGCATGAAACATTAGTACAGTTGACGTAAATAATAGTGAGTTCTTCTAGCAGAGAATCTACGAATCAATTTAAAATAAATATGTAATTTCACAAAACATTTTTCCTATGTAATAATAAAGTATCAAAAGTAAGAGTATAGGTACTCTAGTTAAGCTTAACCATCAAATTGTATTTCCAATTTGGTATATATTAAAATCATTTTGATGGATATATGCACAGGTCATCCCTTTAGTCGAGGCAAGAAAAATGATAACAAATACAAAGTATAAAACCTCAATATTGTAATCCGATTTACACAATGATTCAGAGAATAGTGGCTTACTGCACTGAAAATATAGATCCCCGTGGAGATGGAAGGACTGAGAAGGCGGTATGCTCGAGCAGGCAGCCAGTTGGCATATTGTCAAACATGTGCAGGGGTTGTAGCTTGACTGTAGGTAAGAACCTAGCTCAGGTTAATTAGCCGCGGCGGCGAAGCAGCTCGGCGTAGGCTTTCCACCGTGACTCGTCGCTGCTGTGGGTAGGGGTGGTAAATGGCCCTCACTTTTGTACTAAAAATTTTAAGGATCGGGTTGGATTAGGGCCGGGCTAAAATAATACAGTTTTTGAGCTAAATTTTGTTAGGGCCAAATTAGATTGTGAAGGAACAAACGGGTCATGATCCGTTACCACCCTAGTTGTGGGAGAGGCTTTTAGTGGGCATCCAGTCCTCTGTGCACGCGTGCATCTGCACTTGAGGCGATGCGTGGGCACGGCGGCAATAGCAAAAGCAGCTCGAGCACTATGTGCAGGAGGAGAAAACAGAGTGTGTGTATATATATATATGTGGAGATGGCGTAGGCAGGGGCGCCAGGTCAGGCTCGAGACCGCCGTCGCGGAGAGGACGGTAGGAGGAAGAGGACAGCGTGAGGCAGGCAGCGCACGGAGGAGCGGAAGGGCGCAGGCGGCTGGGAACGTTTGGACCGTCCGATCGAAATCCAATGGGTGAGATAAAAAAGATGACATGGACGAATCAGAAAGACAATTTTCTGTCGAATTTCTAGCTTGATCGGTATAGCTGGCTGCAGCAGCAGCCGCTACAGCACTTGCAGGCAGCCGGCGACTAGCCGCTGCAGCCATTATCGTTGTGCATCAGTTCAAGAAACGGAGCAAGAGGAACTCCAACAGTTCTCCAATAACAATCCCATTTCCCTATATTTCTAACTAAAGAGGATTGATATAAAAAACAAAGCTCCAACAGATCCCCTTTCTATTCCCCTTTTTTATAATTTTTTCTCAATCCCCTTTCTCACCCTCCCTCTCCCCCTTTCTTTCCTCAATCAACTTCATCTTTTCCTCGATCCCATTTCCTTCTTCTCCTTCCTCTCTCCACTCTCTCTTCCCTTCTCCGCCATCTGGTCAACGCCGGCGAACTATGCACAGCCGCTATCCGCCGCCAGTCACCGCGTGCCGCCGGCCACCCGCGCCACGCCGGCCGCCGGGCACCGCACGCCATCGTCGGCGGCCGCCCGCGC
>OAMR01000002.1:2960484-3008494 GCA_900205405.1 Echinochloa crus-galli
CTCGCCACCGGCCGGCCGCCCGGCCCCACGCCGCCTCGCGCTCGCCGCCGCACCACCCTAGCCCCGCCTGCCGTCCCGCGCGCGCTCGATGGCCGCGTGCCGCCTCGCCGCCGCTTGCGCCACCCACCGGCCGCGCCTTGCCTTGCGGCCCCGCGCCGCCTCCTCGCCGCACGTCGGCCGCCAAGCCCCCCTTCCACGCGCGAGCTTGAAGAAGGAACCAGAGAAAAAATGGATCTGAATCACTTCCAGATGGGACCCACATGTAAGGGAAAAGGGAAAGGGGAAGAAGAAAAAGGGATCTGCTGGAGCACCTCTCCCCTATATATTGAAAATTTGAAAGGGGATTCCCCTATAACAGAAATAAAGGGAAAGGAGAAAGGGGAACTGTTGGAGTTGCTCTAAGTAGGAGTATAGTGTTCTTGGGCTGCAGCCGATGGGCTTTGCTGTGCTGCTGCAGCTGTGGAAAAAGCCAAGCGATCATGCTCTTCAATTCGTTCTTTAGAGATAGGCCTTTTTTATTTTCCATTTTATATATCTTATATTATAACTAGTTTGTTCCGGGCCCAATATTCCTTCGTTGTTAAATATATATTGTCTCTCATAAATATATATCATTTAGAATAAACTATATTTTATTATACTTTAAAAACGAACCAACTTGTTTGCCCTCAACGGCATATATTTAAGAACCGATGTAATATTTTACATAAATCTCCCTTTTAATTTCTAGGGGACATTTTCACAATTGCAGCATTCTCTTTGCTCACCCCTAGCGGGTTTTGCTGCTTGATCTTCTACCAGCGTCCATTCTCTTGTAATCTCTCCTTTTGGATACCCCAACCACCTTTGCCACCGTTGTTTTGGTGGCGTCACCACTTCCTCGTTACACAGTTCAGCTGCCTCTGCATGGGTCTAGTTGGCATCCATGGCCTTCATTTTAATTCTAACCCCACCGTTAAAAGCTTTTTGTGCGGGTAACGGAAAACTTTAAACTTTAGAAACCCATCGTGTTAAACGTAGGATACAGATAATATAGGTTGGGAATGAAGAAGGAAGATAAACTTCGAATGCCAGAAATACCCGGATAAGTTTACGGGCTTAAAGCTTTCTCCAAATAGAAGAAATCTAAAAATTCTTAAAGGATCATGAAAATTCCTGCTAAAAGTTAACAGATCTAGTTAGGAGACAATTAACAATGCAAAAATCACACTACATCTCACACGCACGTACATTGGGGTAGCATAAATGCAAATAACTCTTGACGCTGTACGGCGTGCCCATTAAAATTTTCAGTTGCAGTTTTTCGTTTTAATTATTAGAATGAAGAGGAAGGTCTGGCAACAATTAAGAAACAGTATATTTTGAAACGACGTAACTAGCTAGCCTAGAATGCAAACGGGATTCACAGGGAAGAAACTAGCAATGGGAGGAAGCAGAATCCCAAAAATGGCAAAACGTGAACGAAGGATCCGGGAGAAAAGAGAGGCTGCCTCTCTCTCAAAACCATCGACCACGACAGCGCCATTTCCCTCCATCTCTCTCTCTCCTCCGATCCTCTCTTGCCCTAGAGAGAGAGGCAGAGGAAGAGAGAGATCCACGCCGGCCGTCTTCTTCCTCCCAAGGCCAGGGAGAGAAATCAACGACCGGCGCTGCCACTGAAACGCGACACGCCGTCGTCCTCCGGCCGGCCAAGCGAGGGCCGCGCCGATGGGGAACTGCTGCGTGGCCCGGCCGTCCTGCAACAAGCGCCGCGGCGGCGGCGGCGTCCGCGGCGCCGGCGCCGGCGCCGGGAACCGTGGAGGGCGCCTGGGCGGCGCCAACGTGCGGTCCTACTCGACGCTGTCCTCCATCACCGACGCCGCGCGTGCCGCGGCGGCGCCGCTGACCGTGCTCGGGGAGGGCCTCGCGGCGGCGGCCAGCGCCGAGGAGCTGCTCCGGCGGTACCAGCTGGGCGAGGAGCTCGGGCGCGGCGAGTTCGGGCTGACGCGGCGGTGCACGGACTCGGCCACCGGCGAGGTGCTGGCGTGCAAGTCCATCAGCAAGCGCAAGCTCCGGAGCAGCGTGGACATCGAGGACGTCCGGCGGGAGGTGGCCATCATGCGCTCCCTGCCGGAGCACGCCAGCGTGGTGCGGCTGCGCGAGGCCTTCGAGGACGGCGACGCCGTGCACCTCGTCATGGAGGTCTGCGAGGGCGGCGAGCTCTTCGACCGCATCGTCTCGCGCGGCCACTACACCGAGCGCGCCGCCGCCGGCGTCATCCGAACCATCATGGAGGTCGTCCAGGTATGTTCTACGTTAAGTTGTTGCCTTATTAATTGGACGCTTGCATGTAGCCATGCATGCATTTTGTTTTGTTGTGTTAATTGGAAACAAATTTTTGACTTGTATGTGACCAGATTGTGCACATACCCTATATAGCAAATAGTAAACAGGAAGGTTTCTTTCAAATGAGACGAGAAACTATAATATGCTCAGAATTTCTTTGTCATGTAGTTTACAGCGCAAATATTCAAAATGCGCATGCATCACTAGGCTAGAATCATAGATGTTCTAGACATAGTAACTCATAAGGATTAAAGAATGGGATCTTGTAAAATGCTAGCACGCATTCCTCCCCACATTGTAGTATGCTTAAGAAAGATCTGAATCATGTCGTCATCTTCCAAAATCTGCTGCAAAGTTTATGCCGCAAATTTATGTCTTGGAATGAAAGGAAATTTCCAATGTATATTACAAATTATATTGACCAAATGTTCCTCTCAATGACTTGGGATTCTCTACGCTTACATCTGGTATATGACCACCTCTTTACAGCATTGCCACAAGCACGGCGTCATGCACCGGGACCTCAAGCCTGAGAACTTCCTGTATGCCAACACATCTGAGAACTCCCCTCTAAAGGTTATCGACTTCGGTCTCTCTGTGTGCTTCAAACCAGGTAGGAAGGAAGTCCAGCGCAATTACAGATACTTTTACAGGTTTGAAATTCCTTGGAATTTTTTGGCATTACCGAGAGCACTTCTCTTATTCAGGTGACAGGTTCAGTGAGATCGTTGGATCCCCCTACTACATGGCTCCTGAAGTCCTGAAGAGGAACTACGGACAGGAAATCGACATATGGAGTGCAGGAGTCATACTCTACATTTTGCTATGTGGTGTCCCACCTTTCTGGGCTGGTAAGTTCATATATGTCTGCATCGATGTAAGAATTTAGACATAAAATTTTGTCCTGGTTCAACAACTCATTGACTTTCTGATGAACGCCGATCCATTGCAGAGACTGATGAGGGGATTGCACAGGCTATTATCCGGTCGAACCTCGACTTCGAGAGAGAGCCTTGGCCAAAGGTGTCGGAGAATGCAAAAGATCTTGTCAGGAAGATGCTTGATCCGAGCGCCTACTCTCGGTTGACTGCCCAGCAGGTTCTAGGTTAGTTATTCATTCAATGTTTCCACTTCTAAAAGTTGTTTGGCTGAATCTAACCATCATTTATGATCTACAACAATGAAGAACATCCTTGGATACAGAATGCCAGTGTAGCTCCCAACATCCCTCTTGGAGAAGCAGTGAGGTCTAGGCTGAAGCAATTCACTGTTATGAACAAGTTCAAGAAGAAGGCCCTGCTTGTAAGCTTTCATATCTTCCGACGTGCCATATCTAAATTTTTTAATACAAATGTTCTCAAAGACCAACCTAAACTCTTTATTGTTTATAGGTTGTGGCAGAGTACCTACCAACCGAAGAGCTTGAAGCGATCAAGGAGCTGTTCCACATGTTGGACACCAACAAGGATGGTCACTTGACGATTGAAGAACTCAGGAAGGGGCTGCAAACAATAGGGCACAATGTCCATGACACAGATGTGGATATGCTCATGGAAGCTGTGAGATCCTCTTCAGCTATACATATATTGAACCATCTCATTTTCCACAGTTTGCATTGTGTAGCATTGCTCCATAGATTTAATGGTTAATCAAGTATACAAACCTCAGAGAAATAACCTGGTCAAAATCTGAATGGCTACTGAGATGCTCCTGTCTTTGCATACTCTAGGCAGACATAGACGGAAATGGGACCCTGGACTGCAAGGAGTTTGTGACAGTTTCCATTCACCTGAAGAAAATTCGTAGTGAGGATCACCTTCCCAAGGTATTCAGCTACTTCGACAAGAACGGGAGTGGGTACATCGAGATCGAAGAGTTGAAGGAGGCTCTCTCTCCAAGAGGCGACCAAAAGGCAATCGACGACATCATCCTGGACGTCGACAAAGACAAGGTTAATTAGGCTAACCCATCCCTCACAAGAACCAGCAAACCATTCAACAGATCAATGTAGTAAGCAAATCCATTGCAGTACTTAACTAAAATGTACATGTTGCAACAGGACGGGAAGATAAGCTATGAAGAATTTGAGCTGATGATGAGAGCTGGAATGGACTGGAGGAATACATCGCGGCAGTACTCGAGAGCAGTTTACAACACCCTCAGCCGCAAGATGTTTAAGGACGTGTCCCTGAAGCTTGACATCAACAGTGGTGCAGTGGCCAAAGAAGAACAAGCGGTTGATTGAGTGATGTATCTGCTACCTGCAAACTGTATCCAGTTTTCCATGGTTGTGTATAGGTCACCACATTTTGGCATGCAAACGTACCAGGGGTGGTCCACTGACCCTGTTTCAGGTGCAGATGTCAAAGGAACTCCCTGAATTACACCCTTTGTCTTTCTCGAAAAAGATGGGGAAAAAAATTAAAAGGCCCTTCGATCTCCAAGTTGATCGCCACTAAAAACTTGAACCACGCTAGGCAGGGCTCTCCGTGTTCTTGATCCTGAAAAGGCAGTTCCTCTAGCTAACCCTCCTGCGCGCCAAGAACGATCTCAACTTCAACAGCACTACTCATGAACGGGAATCAACAGAAAGTTGGGGTGTCAGCTTGTCTTCTGTTTTACTAGTATAGAGTGAAATTTTCCATGAAAAATTCACACGGACTGAGATGAAGAAAAAAATGATATGAAAATTATAGTTCTTTGCAAGACTTATAACATCGTAGTAACGATGTTTTCATTTTAAATCACTTGTAAATTAAGATGCCTGAGAACGTGGCGGATATCTGTTGGTGACAGGGCCAGGTCTGCTAGCTGTTTGGGCCTCACGTGAGAGAAAAGAAAAGAACGTGGGCCGATTTGTTTGATGAAGATTGAGATGGGATTTATTTTAAAAGAAGCAAGGAATCAGGTTTTGCACGTGAACAGCAACGTGTAGAGAGAGAAGGGTTAACGGGCCGGCTTTAACTTGCTCATGGATTTCAAGTGCAAAGCAGAAGCCGGCATTTTTGCAAAGTTTTCTTCATGTAATAAATTGATAATTTTATTTTGATAGCAAAATCATGCAGCTACTGTATATATAATCGGCATCACAGCTGCCTGCTAGTCCCCTGCTTTTGGTTGGGCTACAATATATTTTGTCCGACAACTCGATCTGTTCGGCTGGCTGGTGGCCGGTGTTGACTGGTGGTTGATGCTGGTTTTACTGAGAGAAAAACATTGCTGGTTGGTGATTGATAAGCCAAGCGAACGGACAACACATCCAGGTTCAGGGATCGCGGTCCCAGCATGGTTTTGGTGCGAGCGAGAGGGGCCTCAGCTGGCTACATTATTGCTGAGCGGCCTGAGTCCAAGGCGTACACTTGCAGTATCGATCAGTCGACGACCGGGCACGTGTAGTGGTTCGGTGCCGGTCTGCCGGAACGGCGGCAGTACGCTAGCTGTGGCTGCTAGTCCGGTGATATGTCTGAGTCGTCTCTGTTGCCTGTTGGGGCTCATCCCACTCATAAGCTTTCGTTCCATGCATGGTCCTGATTCCTCCACGATGCATCACCGCAGCTGCAATTTGCAGCCAGAGAACCAACCCATCCATCACGTTGTTCGGTTTGTGTACGTTCCTGTCCATACTCCATACAGTATGGGCGCGATTGGTTCATTGCCCGCCGTAGCCTGGCTCGCACCAGCCGGCCAGGCCCCCAGCGGCCAGGCTCGCCGGCTGCAGAGGTGGTGTGATTGGTTTTCGTTTTTTACTGGACAGGCCGGATAGAGATTTTATTTGGTTGCCTAGCTGCACAGCATCAGCGTTCTCTTTGTACCTACCTGCACGTTTGCAGCATGCAACCAGCACCGCGGGAGCCTGGCTCCGGAGAAACGAGGGATTTGGTCGCACCTCGGGAGCCAGGCTCGAGTACTCCTTTTGCACCCCGTCGGCCAGGCCCAGTAGCCAGTCCAGGCATCTAATCAACCGTATGTTGCATCTGGAGAGCCTGGATGAGGGGTGGTGCAGGCAACCAATCGCACCTTATATCTCTAGCAACCGTCAGTGCACATCTACGGGTTGCCAAAACTTGGACATGCTAGAATTTTGGTAGCAAACCAAGAAGCTCTACATCTATAGCTTAAGAAAATTAACCCTATCGAAGAAGTAAAAAAATATTTTATTATTATAGTGTTTGGATGCGCACAGAATGAAAAGGAAACACGTATGTACAGGTACGTAGCTGCACGTGCTACATGCACGCTTCGCTGACACGAATTATTCATCGATTCGATGCAGGTGCAAAGTGCGACGGACCATGCATGCATGCTAGCTATTAGCTGTTTCGATCGCTACATACGTCGCCACGTCGGCGAAAGAGACATGCGTGATTCGTGCCAAAAGCTTGCTCTCCACTCTAGTGTAGAGCACAACGGCCCCATGATCTGACAAACGGTGCGTCCCCATCCATCCATTTGAATTTGGCACGTCTAGGAAGCTTGCATTGGCTATGTGCAATGCCGCCAGGGCTCCACGCGTGTGTGTGTGTATGTGTGTGTGTGTCTTTGCCGTGTCGTGATGGATGGGATGACAAAGGTGAAAAGATCGTCGATGCCATTCGCTGGCGTTCTTCGTTTTTGCGTCCACGCATGCATGACCCCGGTAGTGTTGCTTCTTGTCCGTCCATGCATCCATGGACTTGCAGGTGCAGCTAATACGTACTCCGTAGCTGCTAGTGTGCAACCACTCATAGATGATGCATACGTGACGCCTTGGAGGGTACGCTGCCACACGTGATGTACGTGGCGTGATGTACGTGTACACGCTTGCAAATTAAAGCTGCCTGCTTGACGGCACACGACACTTGCAAACGCCAAATCGGAAAGCCGGCCGAGGTGGCCGCGGCCACGCGTCGCCTCGCCGGCGCTCCCGTCCACGTCGCGCGACACCTTTTTGGCAGCGGAGCCATCCGGCGCCGCACACCTGGCGGAGCACCACGTCGGCTAGCTGCACTTTGCCCGGGCATGCATCCGAGGCTGGTCGATCATGCATCTACTCTTTATTGATGATGATGCTGAGAATTGCTGATCCATTCCGTTCCGTTGCAGCTAGCTGTATTTATTAATCTCGTCACTGGTAATAATATAACCAGCTACAGATGACGTACGGGTCGATGATGAGTGATGACGACGATGACACCGTAGGGGAGAGTGAGAGGTAGAGACGACGACAGACACGAGAATGAAGAAGAGAAGGCGCACACGCACTACTTGACCTTCACGTCCATACGTACGTACGCGGCCGGCGTGGGTGTTATTGGATTGGATATGCTTCGTTCCGTCCTATTGGATCCTATCCTCGGATGATGACGTGGCCGGGTTTCTAGAGACGCCTGCTTGCGTCAGACAAAAATACTACACGCTGCCGGCTTGGCGCCACACGTATAGTACGTACGGTGCCCGGCCCCGGCCCGCAACCAACCAAAACTATCGTCTCCGCGTTCGATCCGATCCCCAGCCGCAGCCGCACACGTACGTCCTTCTCCATTTTAATTTCTGCTGGTCGATAGGACTCGACGTGCAGAGCCATGCATCGATCGACCCCATCATCATCCACTGCATCCATGCACGATGCACACAAACATGCCTTGTCCATATATTGATGCACATCCACTACCCACCATCCTCCCTCTCTCGATCGAATGCATGCATGGCAACCATTTTTTTTTCTTTTCTGAAATTAGCGTGCATGGCAAACAGGCACATGGTATGTCCATCCAATCATCCATCCGTATACGCACATACACCTCAACCTGTGTGGGCCCCAAAACCCACCCTACGGTGTGGGGCCCACCAGCCGGTCCTCCACAGAAGAGGACCAACCCACTACTTATAGCCCCCACCCCCCACCCACTCTCCACCATTTCGCACCTCCCCTCTCCTCTTCTTCTTCCCTCCCGGCAGCGCAGGCACCAGCACCACACCAGAGCGGAGAGAGAGACCCAGTCGACGCCGGACGACGGCGGCGTCGCCGGCGGGCCGGGCTCCGCGGACGACGGCGGCGGCGTCGGCCGGTCCAGGAGCCTGACGGACGATGACCTCGAGGAGCTCAAGGGCTGCGCCGACCTCGGCTTCGGCTTCAGCTACGACGAGATCCCCGAGCTCCGCGGCACGCTCCCGGCGCTCGAGCTCTGCTACTCCATGACCCAGCGCCTCGGCCTCGACGACAGGCACCACCACCAAGCCGACTCCGACGCCGCCACGCCGCCCGTCACCAACTGGAAGATCTCCAGCCCCGGTGAGCGAGCATCCGTGCCGTGCCAGACTTGGATTCCATTCCCTCCATGGTCACCGGAGAATTTTAACCCAACTTGTCCACATCAAGATGGAATCTTTTCTCGTCACGGAACCAAGAACGCGCTCAGTCCGGACGATTTGCTCGCTCTCTTGTTAATTTGTCGGCATGCATCTTTCTTACCCCATTCCTCTGGATCATCTATCGCAGGCGACAGCCCGGACGAGGTGAAGGCGCGGCTCAAGTACTGGGCGCAGGCAGTGGCGTGCACCGTCCGCCTCTGCAGCTGATCATCTCATCAGCGCCGACGAGGCACGCCGGCCGGCGAGCACCACCGCCATGCCGCGGCCAGAAGAAACGAGCGCCGACGACAACCAAATGACCGATCGACCGAGCAAGCAACAGGTTGGCATCCCGCTAGCTGGACGATGAACAACGGATCAGATCGCGATGGAACGGAGGCGATAGGCGCTAGCTGCATGCCGCGGCGACGATGATTGCAGCTGGGTGGGACGCTCTGGTTTGCTTTGGTTGTTGGTTGCTGACTTGATCCAGCACCAGCTGAGCTTCCTGCTGCCCAGTTGCCAGTGTCCACTGCCCAGCCAATCTCTCTATTCAATAAACAATTCGCAGTAGTAGTAATAATCCAAATAATAATGTTCAGAGTAGCTGATTAATAATGTAGTAGTAGATCAAATTGGGGGATCAGACAGACATTAGTGTGAATAAATAAATCGATGGATCCCAATCTTCTTGTTGCTGTTGTTAATCATTGGTGCCCACAGCTAGCTGTCTACTCCATTTGCTGTTCTTAATCATTGGTACCTGTTTGTGCTTGATTCTCTTAACCCTTCTCCACTGGGCTTGTTTATTTAATTAGTCTCCTGGTGCGAAGATTTGCGGCTGCGCTTTGACCAGAATCGCCACTGCTACTAGTATTTGATTCAGAGGAAAACACATGCCATCATGTGCTCTGCCGTTTCTCAAGTTTTTTAAAATGCATTTCCAGCTCCGTTCCAAGGATTCCAAACCAGATACCACCTGGACAGCAGCCAGCAGGAACACTGAACTATGACAATGCAACATGACAATTTCTACTACGGAGTACATCAGTTCCATGTGAGCCGTCAAGCAATTAAGGGGAGTTGTCTTTTTCTTTTGTCCTGTTGCAAGGCATATGCTGTGGGATTTATCTTGAAACTGCTGAAAAATGAAGGGAAGTTTCTGTGTTTTATTTTGTAACAAACACAAACATTTGAGGTTGGGCATCTTTATTTGTTTTTGTTCCACTAACTAGTAATCAAAACAAGTGAACAGTTTCAAAGGCCGAAAATATATATGAAAAAAAAGGACACTACTTGTTTCAGCTGATTTGCCGCCGGGTCCTTCGCCGGTTACCATTAGTAGCTCGCTTCTGTGCTGATCCAAAAATTCAGGCGAACACAGATCGAGCGCTAGAAAGGACGCAGAACCATGGATTCCGATCGATCGGAGGAGGAAGACGGCAGCTCCATGCATGCATGCATTCATGAATCATGATGCCTTGACTCCTTGAGTTCCGGCCGTCTGTTTTGCATGCATGTATGCATGCGCCACTGCATCTTCACATGAACACTGTGAGAGTGAGAGTTTTTTTTTTGGAAAATATGGCAGGAGCGCTGCCGATTCATTAAGAAGGAGAAGCAAGCTGGCTGTCAGTTACAAAGTCGTTATTACATGAAAAAATGAGACACAACACTCAATGGGGTAAATCATGGGTTAAACAAAAAAAATTCTCAAACTGCCCACAAGCAGCTGCACGGAGACCCATTTCCTCCTTGATCATCACAAGAATGCTCGGCGGTGGGGATGCCGCACCATCAAAGATCCTTCGGTTCCTCTCTTTCCAAAGATTCCAGACTGTGTAAAGCATAATGGACACTTGCTTGATCCGCACCTCCTTCCCTTGACCTTGCTGCAGCACATTGTTCCACCAATCTTCCACCGTGGTTGTTCTTGTGGGAACGCTGATCAGACCTCCCGTTGCTGAAGAAACTAGGAGCCACACTTCTTGGGAATAAACACAATGCAGACAAAGATGAGCAGCTGATTCTGGAGCCTGATCACATAAAGAGCAGATTGGATCACACGGCCAGCGCCTAATCATTAGCTTGTCAGCCGTTAGAATTTTTTCCTGCACCAGCAACCACCCAAAGAGCCTGTGCTTGTCTTCTGTTTTGGCATGCCATAAATCTTTCCAATTGAAGCTGCAGAAGGATCCTTGGCATTGAATTTTGTATGCTGACTTTGCTGTGTAGAGGCCATGATCTGTCCATTTCCACCGAATGCGAGTGTGTGGCCAGGCCTTTGCCATCAGCTCAGTAGCTCACCCACCATATGTGTCTGCTTCAGCCTCACTGTTTGTCACATGAGTTCTCTCGTGCACCCTCATCATGCGTGCCCTATGATTATATTTCTTCTCTCCTGATCATTTTGCTAGCTTATTAGCTTAGCTAGCTACCTGCCAAACGGCAGGAGATAGAGGTTGGTTATCTTACCCTTTCTAGGCCCTGTTTAGTTCCCCATCCCATCACCAAACTTTCAAAAATTCTCTCTCTAAACTTCACTATTCACCTATCACATCAAATCTCTCTCCTCATACATGGAGTACTAAACGTGGATAAATAAAAAAAACTAGTTGAATGGTTTTGATGTACACGACGAGACGAATCTTTTAAGCCTAGTTAGGTCATGGTAGGACAATGTTTACCACAAACAAACGAAAAGTGCTACAGTGTCCGATGTGACATTTTCACTTCACTTTTTCTCTTTTCACGTGAACTAAACACCGCCCTAGTCTCTAGCCGCCGACATGATCATTCAGACCGGGCTCTACAGCCAGTGCCCATGGTAAACTAGCTGCTCGTGTTATTGCTAGTAAAATATGTGCAGTAAAACCTGTAACCCCATGGGAATGGGATCTTAGTTTGTTGCATTAGTGAAAAGAGAGCACACGTGTCCCTGATGCGCTGTCCAGACAGCGTTGATCGATGTGGCTTGTGGCCTGTTCTGGACGACAGTGCACGCCAGGCCATATCAGACGGCCGTTTCCATGCAGAAAATGAGGCAATTGACAGCCACACACACACATATAGAGATGCCTGTCAGATGTTGGATTGATCGATCACAAGGCTGGCATTACCTAGAACATCAATCAATATGAGCCTGAAAACCTCCAAATCGATCGACAGACCATACTGTACGCACTAGAGGCCGGTAGTAACGTTGTTCATTCACGCATCAAGGGATTCAAGTCTAGCTGGAAGCTTATTAATTTCTCTGTATATATATATATATATATATATATATATATATATATACACACACACACACAGTTACTACCGTGGGGTGCGTCCTGTCTGCTGATGGGCTGTGCCTGTGCAGCAGGGACAAATTGGAAACACACCACATTGTGGGAGCAGGCGGTTGGCCACATTCAGATTCAGATTTCAGGCAGCAGTAGTTGTGGTCGGATGGATGAGATGACATGGCGTTTCGAGTGATTTTGGCCCTCCGATCGAGCACGTACTGTACGTGTTGCTCCGGCGAGGTGCCCTGCCGGATCTCGATGGAATCCGGCGGACCACGTCGCACGTCGTCGTCGTCGTCCCAACTGCTGCTCTTGCCCCAGATGTGGACGTGGCATCTACCTCTCTGCACTGCATCCATAATTCAGGAGAGGACGCCTGCCGTGTAGTGTAGGCTACTGTTTCATAAAACTTGTATGTTCATGATCGTCGCGCGTGTGAGCATGGTGTTCGTATGCTGATGCACACGCTTGTATGATATGCTCTGCTAAAAAAGATTCTCTTTAAAACTTCTTTTCTGGATTCGCTTCGTTTCAGAAAGTTATGTACCCAATCAAAAGAATCAATGCATGGGACCATTCATAGTGGCGAAACGGAACGCAGCAAAGATTCATGATGTAAGGTCACTGTCGCCAAGGTTTTGCCAAAGCTGTACAAACAGCTACGGCTACAAGAAGCCAGTCACAGGTACCTGGACGCCTTGCTCTTCTCTTTGTACAATACAAGTAGTTCGTTGGGAATAGTTTACATCGATCTAGTTGGGAGGTCATATGGGCCGGGCGAATTGATTGATTTATCATATAATATGTTATTTGTTGCTCTTAATCATTGGCATAGTTGTGCTTGATTACAGTATGTGTGTTTAACTGTTCTGCACAACAGTGTTTTTCTCAGATCTTATGTGCCAAAAGAAATGCAAAGCATGTGCCATACATGATTCAGTACTGGTGGCAGTAGTCAGATTGCAGGGCCGAGCTTTGAATATGACAGTTACCTTTGGTAGTCAGTTCCATGTGAATTCTGTCCTACAAAGTGAGTATCTTTTCTTTTCTTTCTTTCTGAACAAATATAAAACTCTGCCAATCCGTTTCACCTGGAAATCAAACACAACTGCATCGGCCTTCGGTTAAAACTAAGAACAGAGGTAGTAGAGAGGGAGGAGCCGTTTCCAAGATCTACTGCGAAAAACTACCGGGCTCCTGCCGGTGACCATATGCCCAGTACTCAACACTCCACCGTTTCACCTGATCCAACGCCAGTTTCTTTCTTGGCCGGTTAACCTGCTCCGACTCCGATCAGGCGAAACAGCGGGGAAACGGCGGAAACGAATTGATTTTTGACAGTCTGATGCATGCATGCTTTCCGCCCACAGTTTCGTGCGACCACTACTGCAGTTTCACATGAACACTGTGAGTCTGTGAGTTGTAATGCTGAGGCCGTCGTCAGTTGCAAGTACGGTTGCTGCTGGCCACACGATTTCGCGTGCCTTCCGCTACTGATCATACAGTCCTCAGATAGAGTTAATGGTGCCGGCCGTGTCCCTGTTTCTTCTCCTAATTAATCATCATCGTACGTGCAAGGCCAATCATTAATCCAACGGCGCCTACAGGCGCCCTTCTTCGCTGGCACCTGACATATGGACGGCTTTATGGAGTGTCATCACTCATCACCCAGGGTAATATCTTCCTGCTTCTAGTTATATGCAGGAAGCCCATGACACACTCGCTGTCTAATGAGAGAGAATGGCACTTCTTACTGTCAGCAACTCAGCATGACAATGCTAAGAGCTACAGTGTAATGAATGTATAAACCTATTGGATCGAACAATATGCATGGTAAGTAAGTGAAATTCTGGTTGTACGTACATTGAATTAGCAACTGCATGCACCGTGGCTGCAATGTCGGGCAGGGACAAGAAGGAAACACACCACCTTTGTGATTGCAGGAGGAGCAGGTGCGTGTGGATCTGTGGCCCTCAAGCACTGTGGCTCCGGCACCATGTTGGATCTCATAGCAATAGGATCTCAAATCTCATGGACACGTACACATACACCACAGGCCGCATCTGCTTTGCTTGCTACTCTGATCGGTCATCGATACATCTCTCCAGATCCAGGCAAATGCTGCCATCCAATCCAACACGTCAATTGTATATATTCAATCTGTAGCTCTATGGTTCAAAACACTCCCTAAGAGCAACTCCAGCAGGGGCCTCTGTATGGGCCTCTACTCCAAAATTTAGAGGCTTAGAGAAAAACATAACTCCAGCAGAGCTTTCAAACGGGCCTGCATTTTGCATAGGACTCCAAATCTCCACTCCAAGCCTCTATTCCTAGAGGCCCTCCAATCCCCCTCCAACAGTGAGTCCATGATTTCTTTTTTTTCTCCATTTTTTTTTCTTTTGTTTGATCCCATCTGGGGCTGCCTCCGCCGCGCATCCGTCGCCGTCTCAACCTCCGCGACGCCTCAACCTCGCCGGCCGCTTCCCGGAGCCCGGGGCGCGCGCCGCATGCGCCAACTCCTCCGCGGCACGGCGTGGGTGCACGCCATGTGCACGCAGCACCGCGACATCAAGCCGGAAAACGTGCTCGTCGGCCCGACGGCGCGCTCAAGATCTGGCGACTTCGGGATGGACAGCCGGCGCGCCGCCATACCGGAGGACCCGTGTAGCGTCGGCACGCTGTGGTACCTCTCATCGGAGCAGCTCAAGGGCAGCCAGCGCTAAGCGTCGGCACGCTGTGGTACCTCTCATCGGAGCAGCTCAAGGGCAGCCGGCGCTACGGCACGGCCGTCGACATGCGGGCGCTGGGGTGCGTCATGTTCGAGCTCCTCGCCGGCGAGCCCCTGTTCGTGGACGTCGAGACAGAGGATGACTTGCTCATGGAGGTGTTGCACCTGGGCCACGAGATCGACTCGGATGGGGTGGCGGCGTTCAAGGGCCTGCTTCCGGCGCTGGGCCATGGGGCAGCAGCAACGTGGCCGCGGTTTCCGGCGACCGTTGGGCTACGCTGGGAGGAGGAGCCGTCGTCGCCGCCGAGGTCCAGCGCCGCCGCACCCGGATGCAATCTTGGGTCCGGCTTCCTCACCGGCGCGTGGCGGCCGGCCCGGCAGCTCCGCAACCACCGGCGGGCGTGTCTGCGGCGTGGAAGCAGAGGAAGCAAAGCTTGCGCCGGTCTTCGGATCGCGGAGGCGGTGGTCGACGAGGACGGCGCGGCCTGCGTCGGTGGCTGATGAGCGTGACTTGGGCTCAGGGGCAGGGGCAGAGCGGCGGCGGCGCGTGGGCGCAGGGCGAGGCGTTGCGCAGCGGCGGCGCGAGGAGAGAGAGGCACAAGCGGCTGACAGGTGGGTCCATGAGGAAATAGAGGTCCGAGTTCATATGCCCACTGGAGTTGAGTGTTTATTTTGGGCCTCTATTTTTTAGAGATGGGCCTGCAAATAAGTTTTGGAGCCCTGGAGTTGCTCTAAAAACTAATATCGACGTATCAGGATCCTAGTATTAATTACACAATGATAAATTATTGCCTGATATAATGGATGCTAGTATTTCGTCTTATATTTTTAAGTAATCATTTTCTGTACCTAATTTAAAATGCACATAATTTTCTGTTCAAAAACATTTAACTTGACATTATTTTAGAAAAAAAATTCTTGAGGAATACTGCATGAATCATATTTTGACACTCTTCTTATTTTGAACTAGGATCATAACAGGATGCACTGGGCTAATAATCTGATCAACGGATAGAGTGGTGATTCTAAAAAAAAACGGATAGTGGTGACTGTACGGAGGTTTTAGTTAGGTGGGCCGTCGGTTGGTCTGGTGGCCTAGTGGATGGCTTCTGGCCCGGTGGGCTTTATGTTAATTGTCCAATTTTGAATAACCAAGCTGTGGTCTCAATGTGAATTGGCCTGTAGTCCAATGGTAGGACGGCAGTGGGACGCTATCCACCAGTGCTCGCACTTTTTTTTTGGGATTTTCTTAGGATTTACCGTGACTTCGGGAATCATAGGGGTGAGTGTGCCTGCATGTTTTTTTTGTTTAAGCAATTGAGACCCTCGTGGCAAAATTCTCCTATTGTTTTAGTCCATATATCAGTAAAATGATCATGAAGCAAACCGTTATAAGTCAAACTAATTCATAAATAATTGGATCTTATGAAATTATTTTCAAACTTAACAACAATAAGAGTATTCAAACTTATCATAAATAATTGGATCTTATCCATAAATAAATTTGAAACATGAACCCACCGTGAATATAGAACCAGTGCAGGCTGTTCTTCTATCTTAACAACAGTTGCCAACCTTAGGAAGTAGAAGATGGTGATAACTGACCAGTAGCTCTCATCCTATGTGTCCTCGATCTTGTTATTTGAGTGGCCAAACAAGCGCGCTACCTAATTACCCAAACAGCAAATGCCCGCGTACATATTGCCTTTAGTTATTTCCCTGTCCAATTAAACAGCATTAGCAACTGACATCGCAACATATGGCAGAGGACGGTGACGTCTTAAATCACTGAGATCACTCGTTATAATTGACCACCAATGGATCAATGGCATGTAGAGAGAGCATCTTGTGTGTTCCAACTCAGAACCTGTGCGTGTGGATAACGCCAGAAGATTATTATTCTTTGTCAAAGGATTATCTTAGCTTTTTGCTAGCAAAGTCAAAATGATGTACGATTCCTAAAAAGTACTCCCTCCGTATCGAAATATTTGTTGTTGTTGACTTTTTTCTACAACTTTGACCATTCGTCTTGTTCAAAATATTATGCAAGTACCATCCATTTTGTTTGTCACAAGCTTTACTATTGTAGGTATTTTAAGCTTGACTTACCCTTTTGTATATTTGTTTTAATAAGACGAATGGTCAAAGTTGTAAGAAAAAGTTAATGACGACAAATATTTTGATACGGAGGGAGTAGCACTGTCACAACATGTCTAATCTGTGGATGCAGGCCAAGCAAATAAAGATACCAGCTGTGATACATCCCTTCACTAGTAGTGGGTTGTAGTGCAGGGAATGATGCCTTTCAGGGACTAGTGTGATAGCTATGCAACACCATTTCCTGTTCAGGTGAAGTGCGCCTGAGGCCATGCCACACTGCGGTGGTTCGCCACAAGAAAAGTTTCATAGCTTTTATGAATGAAGATTTAGTTGGTATGTAGAAGTATTCTTTAATACAATGTGGATAAATCTCGATAAAGGACAAATTATCAGTGTTTGCTTGGCAACTCATCCAAACTGATTTTTTTTTTGAAGGAACATCCAAACTGAAATTTGTTTGCTTGTCATGCAGCAAGTGAACTTATAGCAGTCAGGCAGATTGCTGAGGGGCCAACAATTAGCAATCTAGTTATATAAATGCAATTGTAAACATAAGATGTGTAATGCCCAAATTCACAGCTGTGGTGTCTGCCTATGTGGTTTCTTGTGTTGGTTTATTAAGAATAGCCCACCACTACAAGAGAGTTTAGATAGGCTAGGATCAATTTTATAAGCTTAGATAACAATAGCGCCATTCGTTTAATATTTTACTCGAAGCGAGGACCAAAATGCAAGTGTTCGATATGCATATGCGAGGCTGTCTTATTTATGGTGGACGTACTAGGCTAAAAAGTTGAGTTTGGAATCTGTATGTCATAGTTTTTCTATAGAAGATGATGCAAACTGTTGGACAAACTTATCATATTCCGAGTCTACCTAGGATCTGGCACATTCGCCTACCCCGACATTCGATGAGCTAATGGCCAGGACCACACCTGTGACCTTTTAGGTTCAACGGGCATTTCAGTGAGAAATCATTTGCAGATTGATATATAACTAGTTCCTGATAAAGTGAGCATAACTATTCAGGGGTCTTACATGGTGTCTAGTCTCTCTCAAACAAAAGACTAATGATGACATATATGATAGCCATACAAGTAGGATCGCAGCACATTTACTGGATAAGTCTTGAACAAATAGTATGGATATGCGATCACTCAATAACGAAAATGATGAATGATGCACAAGTGTCATTGCAGAAAGCCTTTCTCGAACATACTGGAGAGCTGCATATTGCTGCATTAGGATAGTTTTTTTTATTAGATCTATATTAATTAGAAATCCAGTGGTGTCAATAAGTTTGATTCTCTCATTTTACCTTTGCAAAAGATGCAGACTCATGGTCTAATTTCACTTGCGCACGGATAATTAGCTTTTTTATTATTAGATACCGACTGCACCAAAAAAAACAAAGAACCTGAACACTGCTACTTACCTCTAGTCCTCTATTCATTGGCATGGAAGTTCCATTCACTTTCTTTTGTACTGTACCTTTTGCGGGTAATCATGTAATTGGTTCGTTGTATCAATAAAAAACAAAATGGACAAACTGCCGGCCATTAGGTTTGAATAAAATGATATCCACTCCACAGCAGAATCATTATGGAAATTTATAAAGAGGGGCTCTTCTGCTAAGAGGTAAGCCTTGGTGACAGTACATTATATATTCGGCAATGAAATATCATCTACTATTATTTGTGATACAATCAAATCGATCACATGATCAATTATTATTTGTGATACAATCACACAAACATCCTTTAGAAATCAAACGTGTCATGATCATGGGGGAAAAGCCAGCACCATATGAGATTATTTTACCAACTAGCAGCCCCCTATGTCCACAAAAACAGAGTAACAGGTTGCTCACATTTCACGGCTATAAAAAGCACTTGTTGCTAGCAAAGATCATAAGGAGAGTGACACACTCAAAATCAAGAGAGCTTGGTCATCAAGTGAAGTCTTGTTAGCTAGCTTGCAATAGGTGCTGAGAGAGTGAGAGAGCAATGGCTTTGCAAGGCCTCGTAGACTGGAAGGGACGGCCGGTTAACCCAAAGCGGCATGGTGGGGTGAAGGCCACCATGTTCATCTACTGTAAGTAATTAATAACACCATCTTCCTGAAATTTGAAATTTTCAATAAACCACTTCTAAAACTAATTGGGGAAATTGTTTTCCTTTATCAAACTCTTGATTAACAATTTTTGAAAGCTACATTATTTTCACAACAATCAGAATGAACATGCATGCGGATAAGTAAAGAGTAGAATATAATGCATATGTTGATGAATCTGCTACACGCTTTTTGCAGTCCTTGTTGTGATGACAAACATTGGAAACATCCCGATGCTGTTGAACGTTGTGAGCTACTTGCATGGCAAGATGCATATGGGCATCGCCGACGCCTCCACCACCGCCACCAACTTCTTCGGTGCAATCTGCGTCTTCACCTTCTTCGGCGCCTTCATCTCTGACTCCTACATCAAACGCTTCTACACCATCCTTCTCTTCGCCCCAATCGAGATTTTGGTCAGTATAAGTATACTATATATCATAAACATATATATGTCAGATTACAAATCATTCGTTCCATCAACTGTTTGGCCAGCTTAATTTGAAGTTGTTGCCATGGGCGACGTACAGGGCTACATGCTGCTAGCATGCCAAGCACACTTCCCGTCGCTGCACCCGCCGCCGTGCGACGCCGCCAACAACCCCGGCGAGTGCACGGCGGTGAGCGGCCGGGAGCTGAGCCTGCTGACCCTGGGCCTGTACGTGATCCCGCTCGGCGAGGGCGCGGTGCGCGTGTGCGCGGCGGCGCTGGGCGGCGACCAGTTCGACGGCGACGACCCGGCGGAGCTCCGCGGCAAGATCAGCTTCTTCAACTGGTACGCCTTCTGCATCTCGCTGGGAGGCTTCGTGGGGCTCGTCTTGGTGGTGTGGGTGCAGAACAACCAGGGCTGGGACCTCGCCTTCGTGCTCTCCGCGCTCGTCGCGCTCGTCGGCGCCATCGTCCTCCTCGCCGGCCTGCCACTCTACCGGCACCACAAGCCCACCGGGAGCCCCCTCACGAGAATCCTTCAGGTACATGCGTCAGAGCGTTTCAGAGTTAGAAAACTTGTCAAGATTTTCATGTCAAAATTGTTGTGCTATTTTTATTTTACTATATAGTAAACAATTGTTGTGCTATTTGTTGATTGACTTTTTGTGTGTGTGATGATCCACAGGTTTTTGTGGCTGCTTTTAGGAAGAGGAATCTTTCGGTGCCTGAGAATTTGATGGAGATGCATGGGGCCTCTGAAGGAACAGGCACCAGCATCGAAGTACTAGAGAGGACTTCAGGCTTCAAGTAAGTGGGCTTGTTGTCCACTTGTCCGTCTCTACCAAAACTATTTTACCGGCCAAAATAGTACTCTCTCTATTCCAAAATATACTTATAAAAAATTATAGTAATATAATGAAACGTAAAATAGACTTGTGGTGAAGCCGGCCTTGTCATACTACTTGCTATCAGAAAATCTCAATGCAACTTCATGAACACCAAACACATTATATTTGGGCCTGGGGATGATTTTTTTACCTTTTCCTTTTGGATTATATGTTGGATCTCTTGATCGCATTATATGTTGGATTTTTACTGTGTCAACTATATAAAGGTTCCTTGACAAGGCAGCCGTGGACGACTGCGGCGACAGCGGGCCATGGTCGCTGTGCACGGTGACGCAGGTGGAGGAGGCCAAGATCATCCTCCGCATGCTCCCCGTCTTCGTGAGCTCCGTCTTCGGCTACCTCCCGATCCCGCTCCTCCTCACCTTCACCGTGCAGCAGGGCGGCACCATGGACACCCGCCTCGGCGGCACCCACGTCCACATCCCGCCGGCGAGCCTGTTCGTGATCCCGATCGTGTTCCAGATGCTGATCCTGGTGGCCTACGACCGCGCCGCCGCATCCTCGGCGTCGCGTCGTGGCTCGGGAGCTTCCTCATCCGGGTCGTCAACCGCGCCACCGCGCGCCGCGGCGGCGGGGGCACCGGGTGGCTTGACGGCGCGGACCTCGACGCCGGCCGGCTCGATCTCTTCTACTGGCTCCTGGCGCTCTTCGGATTGGTCTCCTTGGTCCTCTACCTCTTGTGCGCATGGAGGTACACGTACAGGCATGATCCAAGGATGCAATCTTCGATGGAGAATGACAGGGTGTCGCCGGCGGCCATGAAGCAAGATGAGGTCTGACGCCAATGAAGTTGATGTGTCTCTCTCAGACCCAGACGAGTCCTGAAACTACAGGGTATATATGTGCCAGCCCCGGCCTCTAGTCAGGATTAGTTGTCGTTTCATGAGGCAATTAAGCTGAGGTCGTATCTTCTGTTGTACTAACAGACCAGAAAGATAAATTCTGTTGGAACATAGGCAAGAGCAGGTCCTTTTCTGTTGCTTCGATGTACTAACAGACCAGAAAGATAAATTCTGTTGGAACCCGCTCTAATGTTTCGTTGCAGGTGATCTTCAGGGCGACCTACTGGATCAGGGAGTGGGCGAAGCTGTCTAAAGAGGAAACGAATGGGCTGCTGAATCAATGTAGCAGCAAATTGGAGGTGGTGGCCATGCAAGTCTTTGGTGCCTCAGGTTGGTGTGCTAGAGGCCGACTGGAGCTTTGAGTTTGTTTTGTTTTAGAGTCGGTGGTGGTATTACTCTTTGAGTAGTGCTGTTTCTGTGTCTTTTTGGACTCTGTAAGCAGCTGTGGCTGTTAGTAGTGCCTGAGAGCGTCTGGTGTTTGGTCTTAATGACCGTGACTCTTTTGTAAGTTTGGGCTGTGGGCATTCCTCCGGGTATGTCGAGGCCGGATGTTTTCCTTAATCTAAAAAATTAGTAAGCCGCCGGCCTTTAGTCAAGATTAGCTGTCGTTTCAGACAATCAATCAAACTGGCTGAACTTGTTAGTTATGTTTTGATGTAAACGTCAAGTAATCTTAACTGGAGGGAGTAAGCGTGCGTTAGCATAAGCTCATGAGAAAACTCACTCGTGGTCGTGGATATGTACACTACGCCCTTTCACCGGGAGGAAGAAGATGCAGAAGAATTCATATAAAGAGTGTTCGAGACGTAACTGCTTTGCGTCGAGTCATTTCAACCGATCTTGTTATTACACCGCCGAATCATTCAACGCATCGCTGTAGTGTACGTAGTTAGAAACTCGCCATTTCCAAAAACCATACTTTTGTTTGTAGATGAAGTTGAGCCAAAAAATAGGCCGTTGCACTGGCGGAGCTACGTTAGGGCCAACCGGGGCCATGGCCCCCACTTCCTCTGTGCAAAATTTTAAGGTGGCAGTTTCCTTCCACAAATGTAGTGACAGGTGTTGCTCAGCTTCCATGGCTATAAAAAGGCACTATACTAGTTGAAGCCATACTTAATTGCTTCCAAAGATAGGCAAGTGCTCAAGTGAGTGACACCGAAACCAGGAGATCCTTAGTTTAGCAAGCCGTGTGATAGGTGTTGGGACACCTAAATATATTATATGGCTTTACAAGGCCTTGTAGACTGGAGGGGACGCCCGGTTGACAAAAAGAAGCATGGTGGAGTGAAAGCCAGCATGTTCATCCACTGTAAGTAGTAATAACATCGATCTTCATCTACTCATTTAAAAAAGGTGAGAGTTTCATTTCATACTGAACTCGATCTCTAGATTGTTATTGACAAATATGTTCCAATGTGTGTCACACAGTTCTCATTGTGATGGTAAGTATAGCAACTATACCCATGCTATTCAACCTAGTGAGCTACTTGACTGGGACGATGCACATGGGTGTCAAGGATGCCTCCACCACCTCCACAAACTTCTTCGGCGCCTTCTGTTTCTTCTCCTTCCTTGGCGCCTTCATCTCTGATTCCTACATCAGTCGCTTCTACACTATCCTCATATTTGCTCCCATCGAGATCACGGCAAGTATCTTTCATTTCCAACAAAGGATAAGTAGTACCAAAACTAGTTCACTCTTGGTAAACATTCCATCATCAATAACAAATACATGAGAAACTAGACAATAAGCTCTCGGTCAAACTTTTTTTTAAAAAAATGACTAATATAGTAATATTATTATCTTACAAAATATGTAGATTAGAAGAAACTATAGTATACTTCTCTTGCATGCAAGTTTATAAAATACTCCCTCCGTTTTAAAATATAGGTCATTTGATTTTTTTTACTCTAAGTTTGGCCGCTCGTCTTATTCAAAACTTTGTGTAAATTATCATATTTTTTATGATGGATTGCTTTATTAATAAAAATTCTTCAAATCTACCTTAAATTTGACTATATTTTTATAAATTTTTTAAATAAGATAAGTGGTCAAATAAGTGGTAAAAAAGTCAAATGACGTACATTTTGAAACAGATGTAGTAGCAATACTAAGCTCCCGGGTAAACTCATTGCCATGGTTTGGTCCTTCAATTCCCATGGGCAGGGGTACATACTCCTAGCATGCCAAGCACATTTCCCATCACTGCACCCGCCGCCATGCGACATGACAAACCACCCCAGCGAGTGCACTCCGGTGAGCGGCCGGAACCTGAGCTTCCTCACCCTGGGCCTATACTTGGTCCCCATCGGCGAGAGCTCGCTGCGAGCATGCGCGGCGGCGCTGGGCAGCGACCAGTTCGACGGCGACGATCCCACGGAGCTTCCCGGGAAGATCAGCTTCTTCAACTGGTACGAGTTCTGTATATCGCTGGGAGGGTTCCTCTCGGCATCGTCTTCCTCGTGTGGGCGCAGGACAGCAGGGGATGGGGCCTCGGCTTCGCGCTCCCTGCGCTCATGGTGCTCGTCGGCACGGTCGCTGTCGCCGTCGGCTTGCCGTTCTACCGGCACCAGAAGAAACCCACTGGGAGCCCCCTCACGAGAATCCTTCAGGTACATACTAAATTTTCGTCGCCATCGATGGTGAATCTTTTGTCGTGAACTGCAGGTACAAACAAATTGTGATCATCGATCTTTTTAGCTAATTTGTGTGTGGATGATATTGTTACAGGTTTTCGTGGCGGCATTTAGGAAGAGGAAGCTACCGCTGCCTGAGAATCTGATGGAGATGCACCAAGTCACTGACGGTGACGGCACAGCCACGAGCGTTGAATTTCTTCAGAGAACTACAGGCTTCAAGTAAGAGGGCTTAATTTCTTGCTTGTCCGATTCCTAACTTATACGCAACAAACTGTGCGAGAATAGACAGAGACTGTTTTTGGCTTCTTCTAAGGGCGGTTTTCTTGAGTGATTTTAAATAAAATAGGTTAAGATTTGAGACTTAATTAGCATACTTGTTATTTTCTTCCAAGGTTCCTTGACAAGGCGGCGGTGGACGATGGCGACAGACGGCGGTGGTCGCTGTGCACGGTGACACAGGTGGAAGAGGCCAAGATCATCCTCCGCATGCTGCCCGTCTTCCTCAGCTCCGTCCTCGCCTACATCCCCTTCTC
This sequence comes from Echinochloa crus-galli, assembly GCA_900205405.1. NCBI lineage: Eukaryota > Viridiplantae > Streptophyta > Magnoliopsida > Poales > Poaceae > Echinochloa > Echinochloa crus-galli. The sequence continues at coordinate 2,984,719 of OAMR01000002.1, forward strand.
GCTGCTGCTCTCCCTCACCGTGCAGCAGGGCGGCACCATGGACACCCGCCTCGGTGCCCTCAGCATCCCGCCGGGGAGCCTCTTCGTCGTCGCCATCGTCTTCCAGATGCTCATCATCGCCGCGTACGACCGCGCCGCCGTGCCGTGGCTGCGCCGCGCCACGGGCTACGCCGGCGGCGTCACGCACCTGCAGCGCGTCGGCGTCGGGTTCGCGTCCAGCGCCGTGGCGCTCGCCACGGCCGCCGCGGTCGAGGACCGCCGCCGGAGTCGCGCTCCCGCCTCGGCGGCGGCCATGTCGGTGTTCTGGCTGACGCCGCAGTACTTCTTCATCAGCGTCCTGGACGTGACCTCCTACGTCGGCCTGCTCGAGTTCTTCTCCAGCGAGGCGTCGGCGGGGATGAAGTCCATCGGCAGCTCCGTCGTCTTCTGCATCAGCGGCGTCGGGGCATGGCTGGGGAGCTTGCTCATACAGGTGGTCAACCGCGCCACCGTGGCGCACGGCGGCGGAGGCCATGGGTGGCTCGACGGGGCTAGCCTCGACGCCAGCCGCCTCGATCTCTTCTACTGGCTGCTCGCCGTACTCGAGCTCTTCTCCTTCTTTCTCTACTTGCTGTGCGCGTGGAAGTACACCTATAGACATGACCCAAGGATGCCAACCACAATGGATGACGATAAGGTGTCGCCTGCGTCAACGAAGCAGGCCACGGTTGATGGCGACATTCCTGTATTCTAAAGGGGTCCCAAGACTTGATTTTTCACTTTCTACCATGATAGAAGATCGTATAGTTATGTTGTAACCGTGGCCAATGTGGTTAAGTTTACATGGGGCTCAGTCAAAAAGGTACAATATTTTTACCTTCATGGATAACATATACTCCTACTCACTCCGTTTCAAATTATATACTCACTCTATTTTAAATTATAGCCCATTTGATATTTTTTACTCTAAGTTTGACGGCTCGTCTTATTCAAAATTTAATATAAATTATTATATTTTTGTTGCTGACTTACTTTATTAATAAAAAATCTGTTAAAATTTGGTTGTTAACGGATTTATATCATGTTTGGAATACATCCATGCCAAAAATTATGTTAAAAATTGAGTACGACAGTTGGGATCTACTAGTCATTAATTTTTCAGGCACCAAAATATAGCCAACAAAAATATTGAATTGTAGATTTTGATTGTGCCGAATACAATGGTGAAACCGGATCATCAGTCAGATACGTGATTTAATAGACATTATCGTTTTTAAGTGTTTAGCCAAACTAAAAGGTGCATTTACACCAGGCTGCCAAGCCAAAATTCGGTTAGTGTTTTGCTTGCCCTGTAATTGGCCAGCGATTTGGCTCCCTCTCTATTGTGAGCGGCCAAATTTTATTTGGCTGGCCAAACTTTGACTGCAAACCAAATGAATGCCAAAATTTTGTAATGATTATAAAGAAAAGAAAAAAGGAGATAAAAATTATAATGAAAAGAGAAGAAAAGAAAAAAAAAGAAAGAAAATTCAAAACATTAATATGAGGTGTACATGCTAGCTTTACACAGAAAAAGAAATATAAATGGGCCCAACAGTAGCATTGAAGCTGCAGCTTCCTTTTAGCCATGGGCCACATGCATGCATATGGTTGGGCCAAATAGAAATCTCGGTATAAATAGAAATCACTAGCTTGAGTGGGGCCTTCGGTGACACAACTTTGACCACATATGCATGTGTATTGGTTGGTTTGCCAACATGACTGGGATCAAAGTCAAACCAACTTTGATTTACCTTTTTATACATTGATCTCCCAGTAATTACTCTTTGTCGATAACTTAGCCCCATCACAATGCACACTGACAACTAGCTTACCTACATATAAGTGTGTTTGCTGGACTAAATGTAATCAAAATATTACTATAGTGTTCCCTCAAAAAAAAATATTACTATAGTCAATCATGGTCATGACATTTGAATATCAATTTGGAAATTTATTTATTTTTCTCTTTGTCCCAGCATTCGCAATTTTTGTTTCATATGACATTTTATATTTTTGTCGGATCTTTAACAAGAGTTATTCTTTGCAGATTCGAGGTGGAAAAAATAATATGCCAAATCATTGCTCGGCAGCTGCTCAACTGCAGCTCATGTACATTCGTGCACGATGATATAGGCAACGTGACGAATTCGGATGAGTCATAAATTTTCTAAGTCATGGGGGATCAACACATCAAATTTCTGAGTTTTACATTTCCTAATGAATTTATAGTCTCTGCCACAAAGTGATAAGTATTGTTTTTGCACTGATAAGATGATCCAATAGACCAAGAAGTACCATATCAGTGATAACACATGAGGTAGCTAAATTTCATCATGGTCCTAAGATCCCACTACGTACTAGAAAAATGGTCGATACTCTCCAGGTTCTCTCCCACTTTTCTATTAGTTTTTTTTAAATGGAAGTTTTTTATTAACTTTTCTATCAGCTGAAAGTGATACTCCTTGTTTTTTTATTAATTGGGGGTGATACTAAAAAACTAGGAGTATCACCCCCAATTAATAAAAAAAACTAGGAGTATCACCCCCCAAGTAATAAAAAAGCAAGGAGTATCACTTTCATCTGATAGAAAAGTTAATAAAAAAACTTCCATTTTCGAAAAAAAAAAGCTAATAGAAAAGTGGGAGAGAACTTGGAGAGTATCACTCTCGGCTAATTGAAAAACCCAGGAGTGAACCGAGTGGATCCAGAACTCTGCTCTCCAATCTGGATCCAGAACTCTGCTCTCCAATCTGATTTTCTGTCCGGCATTCTCTATTCCCATCAGAGCATTCTACATGTATGGATTGCTGATAGAGTAGGCCGTCAAACCAGCGCTCTGACTCAGGCAATCAAGTTTTTGTTGTGTGCATCTATATGCGCGTGACTGCTAGGCGTGCTCATCTAACCTCCAGAAGGTGTTCATGGATCGGCACTGCATCGACATTCTTCACTATATCGACTTGTATTGCTACAACAGTACAACGAATAGCTTGGAATGAGAATGTTGACTAGTCCAAAGAATAGCCTATCCAGTAGGTCGCCCCAGAACTGGCCCACTCAAGGGTATAGTGCTCTAACACATGTTAGTGATGGTCTTGTTATTTATTGCAGTATTGTTCTGCATGAAAATTATCCTGGTTATTAGCATGAGTAGCTTGATTAGTACGACTCATAATCCTTATACTTTTCAAAAAAAAAGGTGAGAGGTTTATTCAATACTGTACTTTGGATTGTTGACAATTATGTTCAAATGTGTCTACAGTACTTGTTGTGATGATGAATACAACAACTATACCCATGTCAAGGATGCCACCACCACCTCCACAAACGTTTTTCACGTGCTAAGTTTCAGGACCATTGGTGCCTTTGTCTCTGATTGGTCCATCAAGTGCAATATCTAAGCTAAACCATCCCCATATTCGCCCTCATTTAGACCACGACAAGTATATATTACGCTAATGGATAAATAGTGTACCACATCTAGTAGCCACTTTGGTCAAGACCGGATTTATTTTCATTATTAAAAAAACATCTAGTTTACGCTCTTGGTAAAATATTCCCATCGATTACAAATGCATCCATGAGATATAGACAAGCTTTCATTCAAACTTTTTCAAATTATGGCTAATGTTATCTTAAGAATACATATTTGGAAATCCGATACTATAGTAGACTTACCTTGCATGAAATTTTATAATACCGTACGTAAATCTCTAGGAAGGTTCTTTGGGCACGTTTTCCATGTGTGGGTGTAGGACACAAGGAGGGATATGGTGCCTCAGCTTCCCTCTCACATTCATCATCGGACGTCTCGAGATGTGAACAAACTTGATGGAATTCTTGTAAACAGCAGGTACAGCGTTTGTTTTTTCTTTGTTAATTTAATTAGTCGCCCATAGTACAGGTTTTGGTGGAGAAAGCTAAGCTACCACTGCCTGAGAATCTGATGGAGGTGCCTGAGTCATTGACGGTACATGCAGGCATGAACATGAATTTTATAGACACAGACTAGTCGCTTATATGCACACGGTGACGCAAGTAGAGGGTGGTCTACATTCAGTTCTCGTTGCTCGATCCTCTCCCTCTCCGTATGTACGTGCAGCACGGCGCGACTATGGACACCGGCAAGCAGGGACGGAGCCAGGAATTGATCATAGAGGGGCAATGGTTGATGCTCAGGCTCGGGCCGCTCGGCAACCTCGACAACAAATGGTGCAGCAGCAGCACCACTCTGATTAATATTATTTTCTATATGATTATTTGGAGTTTCCCCTCCTACATTAGAAGCTTCTACTTCTTCTTCCACATTTGTTCCTCGGTTTCTAATCTATTCAATACAATTAGCGGCTGAACCAACCGGCTTAAAAAAACTATGAATAGTCTTTCTCTTCTTCATATTATCTAAAATAAAAAGAAGAATTTTCGAGGATGATTATTGATTTGATTGATAAGATTATAAATAGGTCTGTATTACCTGATTTACGTATTGCAGGCGGTAATCGACGGACGTGCGGCGTCCGGCAGACGGCCGCGGCGGTCGGCGGGCAATCGGCAGCGTCCGGCGGCAGACGGCCGCGGTGGACGGTCGGAAGCAAGGCGGCGTGCCCCGGGCGTGGCGGCGTCGTGTTTCTGACTCCTGCGAGGCCGCGCGATGCCGCGATGGAAGGCGCAAAAACCTAAAAGGCGGAGAGATACAGATACTACGCAGGATACAAGTAGCCAAGCGTCGTCGATTCATATTCCTCTTCTTCTTTTTTAGCCACCGCAAGTCCGTAAAGGCTTAATGGACTTAAACTCTTAATGGGCTGAATTATTTATATAATATACTTGGAGATTAACAGGCAGGGGGTGCCAGGCCCCCGGCAAGGCTCTCGGCGCCATCAACATCCCATCGTTTTCCATATGCTCGTCATGGCATGTCACCTCATTTTATTGTTCGTCCATATACTTGTGCCGTACTTGTGCTCGTCTCCATCTTAATTTCTCTACTTGTACATTATGTGCATGGAAACACACCTACTATAACATAATGCAGGTCACAATGGATGACGATTGAAGTAGATAATAAGGTTTCGCTTGCGTCAACAACCAAGCAGGCCACGGTTGATGACGGCGTTCCTGTATTCTAAACAGGTCCAAAAACTTGCAAAATTTCTACCATGGTATGCACCACATGGAATTCATCAACAACATACTAATCGTCCCATGGTCGAATATCGTATATTTCTGTCTGAACTCTGAAGTGGCCGAATATAGTACAGTTAAGTATATATGGGGCTCAGTCACAAAAGACGAGGTACTCCTTGACAGAAAACGTATGATGTACTCACCTTTGTAATGATAGGCACACATTTCAATTATTCATGCTTATAGCCTCAATTCCTCTATTAATACAAAGATATGCAGCTCTTCTACGTATTCGAGAGAAAAAAAAATACTTATAGCATCAATCCCCAACCTATTAGTCGTGCATAATTATGGCTCAACTCTAGTATATCCCTTAATTTTCAGATTCCCAGAACAAATTTAATACATTAATTCCTTTTGTTTTGGTACTAGAAAACAGTGTAGCATACTCTACATAGGACAAGGTTACATTGAGAGGTATATATCTGAATAAATCATGTGATGATTTGGTGACAGCACACTCAAATTATTTGGAGGCACAGTTACAAAGATAAGTTAGTAAATTAGAGTCCACATCAAGAGAGAAAAACCAGCACTAGTTGCTCATCTTCGACGGCTATAAAAAGGCACTAGTTCAAGACTTCAAGCCATATACCTGTTGCCTGCAAAGATAGGCAAGAGCTCAAGTAAGCGACACCAGCAACCCTTGTGATAGGTGTTGGGACACTGATGGCTTATTTGCTAGGCCTTGTAGACTGGAGGGGCCGGCCGGTTAATAAAAACAGGCATGGTGGAGTGAAAGCCAGCCTGTTCATCCACTGTGAGTAACTATTTAATTGATCCTCATCTAAACGTTTTTAAAAGGTAAGAGGATTATTTAATACAAAACTCTAGACTGTTGACTCACATGTTCGTTCCTTTGTGTTTTCAGTTCTCACTTGCTTGGGACGATGCACATGGACGTCAAGGAAGCCTCCACCACCTCCACAAACTTTTTTGGCGCTTTCTGTTTCTTCTCCATCCTTGGTGCCTTCATCTCTGATTCATACATCAGTCGCTTCTACACCATCCTCATCTTCGCCCCACTGGAGATCATGGCAAGTAACTTACGCTAAAGGATAAATAGTGCCACATCTATTTTATATTACACTCCCGGTAAATATTCCCATCAATATATCACAAATCCATGAGATATGTACAGCTTTTGGTGAAGCTTAAATATCGCACTCCTTTCATTTTTAATAAAGAATATAATGTTCATTATTAATTCATTCTAATTAACTTGTCCTAAACATATATTTTAATTTTAAAAGAGTGGTAATTTATTTTAAACTCTTTGGGGGGTACGGTAAATTCGTGGTTGAGACAGTTTGGTCCTTTTGCCATGGGTATCATGCAGGGGTACGCTCTCCTAGCATGCCAAGCACACTTCCCGTCGCTGCACCCGCCGCCGTGCGACGTGATCAACAACCCCAGCGAGTGTACTCCGGTGAGCGGCCGGAACAAGAGCTTGCTCATGCTGGGCCTATACTTGGTCCCCATCGGCGAGAGCTCGATGCGCGCATGCGCGGCGGCCGCGGCGCTGGGCGGCGACCAGTTCGACGACGACGACCCGGCTGAGCTGCACGGCAAGGTCAGCTTCTTCAACTGGTTCGCCTTCTGCATCTCGCTGGGAGGCTTCGTGGGGCTCGCCTTCTTGGTGTGGCTGCAGGACCACAAGGGATGGACCCTCGGCTTCACCATCGCTTTGGTCATGGTGCTCGTCGGAGTAGTCGGCGTCGGCGTCGGCTTGCCATTCTACCGGCACCGGAAGCCCACTGGGAGCCCTGTCACCAGAATCCTTCAGGTATAGTACATGCATGCATATGTAAATATGTTCATCATCCGTTTGCTATCTTGCCATGATTTGAACAAAGGTTGTTTTGTACGTTCTTTGTTAATTTTATGTGGACATTATTACAGGTTTTCGTGGCGGCGTTCAGGAAAAGGAGGCTACCACTGCCTGAGAATGTGCTCGAGTTGCATGATGTCATGGACGACGGCACCGGCATGGAATCTATAGAGAGAACTGCTGGCTTCAGGCAAGTGATTCAGGTTCATATACTGCGCGCGCAACTGGGTTTACATCTCATTCATTACATTTTGGTTCCAATCAATTAATTAGGTTCCTTGAGAAAGGAGCTGTGGACGACGGCGGAGACAGAGGGCCATGGTCGCTGTGCACGGTGACGCAGGTTGAAGAGGCCAAGATCATCATCCGCATGATCCCCATCTTCCTGAGCTCCATCCTCGCCTACATCCCCTTGTCGCTGCTGCTCGCCCTGACCGTGCAGCAGGGCTCGATCATGGACACCCGCCTCGGCGGCGTCAGCATCCCGCCGGGGAGCCTCTTCGTCGTCGCCATCGCCTTCCAGATGGTCTTCCTCGTGGTGTACGACCGCGCCGCCGTGCCGTGGCTCCGCCGCGCCACGGGCTACGCCGGCGGCGTCAGGCACCTGCAGCGCGTCGGCGTCGGCTTCGTCTCCAGCGCCGCCGCGCTCGCCACGGCCGCCGTGGTCGAGGGCTACCGCCGGCGGCGCGCCCTGGCCGGCGACCCGCCGTCGTCGGCGTTCCTGCTGACGCCGCAGTTCTTCGCCATCGGCGTCATGGACGTCACCTCCTTCGTCGGCCTGCTCGAGTTCTTCTCCAGCGAGGCGTCGCCGGCGATGAAGTCCATCGGCAGCTCCATCCTCTTCTGCGTCCTCGGCATCGGGTCGTGGCTGGGGAGCTTGCTCATACGGGTGGTGAACCGCGCCACCAAGCACCGCTGCGGAGGCCATGGATGGCTCGACGGAGCTAGCCTCAACGCCAGCCGCCTCGATCTCTTCTACTGGCTGCTCGCCTTGCTAGGGCTCGTCGCCTTCCTTCTCTACATGCTTTGCGCGTGGACGTACACCTATAGGCATGATCCGAGGATGCAAACCACCATGGATGACGAGAAGATTTCGACGCCTGCATCAATGAAGCGGTCCCCGGTTGATGCCAATAAGGTTTCGACGCCTGCGTCAACGAAATAGTCCCCGGTTGATGCCATGGTTTCCACGCCTGGGTCAATGAAGCAGTCCCCGGTTGATGCCGATATTCGTCGTGTATCCTAATATAAACGGGTCCCAATGCAAGTGTGTAATAATTTCTCATGGTGGATATAACTTTCACCAAATAAGCACTGTTTTAAATCGCCAGCAAATCCCATTTAACAACCTCTCTAATGGTATATATGGAGCTATAACGACTAATTAGGCGTAAAATTACACATGATGGACTAAAACCCTGGTAATGGTTCGTCTCAGGCAATGGAACCAGAACCCTTTGCAACCGGACGAGTGAGCAAGCAAAGAATACACTGTACTGCGATGCACATGTTAATACACCTCGACCTCCGCCGTGCCCTGCTGTCTGCTGCCAAGCTCACAGAGCAAAACAGCCCAACCAAGTACTATCTACATGTCAAGAATACACTGTCTGCAGCACAACACAAGCTCAACCAAGCTATGCACCCTTACCCAAAAAAAACCCTAAGATACAGTATGCACTAAAATAATGTCTGATGCCAAGATGAAAGGGTGCCAAAGCAATAATCCAGCATTGTGCATGGGAACGGACAAGTAGATACTCATTTGCACAACATGATGTAGCATCATACTATGATTGTCCTTGTTTAGTAACTTTCTATCAATTCAAGACATCAAGTTGCCAGTATACACGCTACAACTGAAAAATGAATTGGGCAACTAGCCTAACAAAACAACTTTACAACGACCAAAGAACAGACGTGGTAAGTAAAACAAATCCAATCAACCATGGCATTCACAGTTTCCAAGCTAGATACCCCCAAACTAATAGTAGTTATCACAATTTACGACAATATGTACAAGAATTTCTGGCCACAAACAAGATGGAACATTTCTGGTCAACATATGATAAACAACCTTCCATGCTGAACATTCCTCAGACGAAGTCTAAATAAGGAAAAAGTAGCAAGTCTTCTACTCATCAGGTAACCCTGACTGATCATCCAAGACTGAATACAACCCTCCAATTCCTTGAACTTTATCTAGCATTCCTGTCATAATTCAGCATAGAGATGACGGCCAGCAGCATGATATATTACTTCATTATACTATACACATAAAAATGTTGTACTGTTGTACCCCTGTGCTGATGCACTGTAATATCGAAACTGCAGTCTTAAAAAGCGTTCTCACTATGTGGACTGAATCTGACAAAATATAAACTCTGGGACTAAAATCAAGTTGTTTCTATTCAACCTGACCTAACCTATCAGCACCAACACTGTCCTATATCTAATTCTGGGTGTTTCTTCCACTAGCATTAGGAAATATTTGTTGGTACTGCAGAAACATTTCCATATAATACAGATTCATTTCCATGAGTTATTGCCTATTGGACGAACAAAATGTGTAGCATAATTAGTGCATGGCCCAAACCTAGCATAAAAAAAATTCAAGTTATTTTTCACAACATCATCAATAAAGCTGGGGATTATAACAACACGACAAGGAATAAAGGTATTTTCATTAACAAAGTTCAAAAGCAAAGCAAATGCAGTTTAATCCATACTACTTGCATGCATAACACATTCACTGTTCCAAATTTTTAATAATATCATTACTTTCAACAAATATATTTGCCAACATGTATACATCAACAACTCAAAAGAGCAAACAGTGACCCAGTTGTGACTTCACATACCTCCTGTTGCAGTTGAAACCTCTGTCCATAATGTGTTTTCTTCCTTTCAACTTTCAAGGTAACGAGGTAGCTTAAAAGCAGCCAATTGTTCTAAATTGCACATCTTCATTCTCTCCACTATAACTTAAAATCCAATTGCTTAACAATTCATTATTTCTTCTTTTGAAGATTTGGTGCACCTTTACACCTGATATTTACAATGGAACATCTCCATCTCTGTAGGGCCATCATGTACAAAGAGATTACAGGCTGATCCAAACAAATCATTTCAATGACATATCAGAAGGTGCAGTCTTTCCACCACTCATGGAAAGCTTTCTTTTCATCTGAATTTCCCGGACTGTTTCTGAAATAAGGAGATTTAATTTTGGAACACTCTTGCTTGTCAAGGGCAAGTTGATTCCAGCATTTCTCAAAGCTTCTATGATGAGTTTCTGAGATTTTGGATCATGGTCAGCACATCTTAATGGACTAATGCCTCTCAGAACAGGTTTGCCACAAATTGCTTCCCCATTTGGCTCCCCACTGCAGAAAATCATCAGAGTAAACATTGTGAGATATATGAATAAAATGGTCCTGAAGTATGCGATGAACAATCAATCTGAGAAAACATCTATAAAAATAAAGTTGGCAGTACAGAAATTCGTTCTTCTGTTATCATAGATGTTACACACATGCCCATGCATATGCATAAGACCAAATATCATTGCAAAACATTCCTCAGACAAAAAATCTAAATCCATAATATGTGTATAGCAAGCAGATGAAAGTAGGAAGTAGTAGTAAACAGATACCAAAGACCTTAACCCACCACTGCAATAAGTGATAGCACAAAAATGGACTAGAACCCATAGTAGTTAAAGCAAAATTTCATGTGTATAGGCCAATGCATTCTGGATTTGGTATATAACTACCTACTCCAGGAAGATACAACATTAGTTGTTATTATTATTTTCTTTCAAACATAGTTACTTAATTTGCAAGTACAATAATGATAATATTTAAGAGCTTTTTGGAATAAAGATAAAAATTGATGAAGGCATAAAAGTTACTGCTTTCCTGGATTTTTTATAGAAACAAATATAATCAGGGCACCAACGGAGAAAATCAAAGTGTCCAATATTTTATTGCTTCTCAAAAGGCTACTGAGACTACCCATTTGCTGCACAAGAGGTAGTCTTAGGATCTCCTGCCATGGTCGATCCACTTATTCAAATCCCTTCATGTTGCACCCGATCCTCCATTTCCCAAGTAGCACTGCATCACTGCCTCGGATCCTCCATTACCTTTTGACACCTTTGCTATTCATGTTGCCGCATCTTACTGATTGAAATCGACGAAAATATCAAGGCTAGAATGGCAAGAGATGATCGGCGGTGCAGAATCTATCCACTGAAGGGTCTCAGTAGGTGGAATTGAGCCAAAGAGTGGTGGTCGACAGTGCACAAGGTCAACAAACGGCATACAAGATAATATGGCTGTATGGTGGAAGCTTCTAAAAGAAGGGTGAGCAATGGCAGAATTAAGAAGAGAAGGTATGCACGTAATGGTAAGGTCGAGGGCTTGCCTTAGAGGAAAACCAAACATAGTGAGGTGATTGAAAGAGTAAGCATGCCAACAGTTCCCCAACAATTTAAAATATTAACCATCCCAGCTAATGTAACGGCTTATGTGACACAAAACTTATTTCTGTTAGTCAGTTTTGCTCTGGTTGGTGAAAGCAGTTGAGGTGATAAATGGATCCCCTGAGAGAGATGATATGGTACACTCACTTAGGTTAAGCAACACATGATCTGGATATGGAGCTTAACCCAAAAATGCAATAGGGTAAGGAAGTGCCAGGAAGATCCAAAGGCCAAAAGCTAAAAGTGTATTTAAAAAAAAAACAGAACAAGCATAATATTTACTCATGAGGAGCAACCTATCAATCAAATATCTACATAACAGTTCGGTTTCACTCTCATTTCAGACAGAATAACTTGATGCACATGGAAAGGCATAGGCACATGCCAAAACAACACAGAACTGTGGATGTTAATTGAAATTCAGATGTAGTATACTCGATATACAATTGCATAACAAAAAAAAAGTTGCTGACAGAATAAAGATAAAGGAAATGAAGAATGCAGCAGTTACATAGTTCATGAATTTGATGATTCAGAAGCATTTTTGCCATGTTTTAAAATTAATGTTACCAGAGCAAGTCAGCAATACTCAATACTTACTGAATTGTATTGGCATCAGTGATGATGCCCAGCCTATATTTATGACATAAACATCCTTTCTTCAAAAAACTGCGTTGAAATGACATTTATATAGTTTTAAGAGCTAACAATTGATGCCTTCTATATTTGATTCAGACTAAACAAGTTGAATCCAGTGTTTCAAAAAGTGCCTAGTTAAAAGCCAGGAAACAGGTATCAAGCAAGCTTCTGGTTTTGTTCCGTTTGACAGTTTTAGTTCTCCATTCTAAACTGTCGTCATTTACATCCACTAGCATTTACATTTCTCTAAAATAGAATGTAACTATAATAGTCCAGGTGACCCCACTCAAAACGCGGGAACAAGGAATACGCGGGAACCGACCAGAGCCTTTTTCCAAAGCCTTCAATAGTACATGTCCACAAACTTAATCCCCTCTTAAGTCCAAATCATGTGTTAGAATACAAAATTCAGTAACATATCCATCAAAAGATAAACTTGATGTGCTTCAACAAGCTTTCTACATCTACAAAAAAGAAACTTTACGACAATTTCATCTAGAACAACTAAACTCGCATTTCTGACCAGGGCACCACACATAGTCCAGCAAAAACCAGAATTATATAACAAAACTGTGAAATTATAGCACCGGAGCATATCCTAGAAACCCCTGGTCAATCCAGGTACTCAGGTAGTATACCTTTTCCTGGTGGGGAAGGCGCAGGGCTTATAGAGCTGCTGCTTGGCGTCCAGGAGGATATGATTGAAGCAGTACTGGGACAGGGGCATCGCCTTGGCCTCACAATTGGAGGCCGCGCACCCAGCCCTCCCGCCTGCAGCCACCGCAGCGGGGGCGACGGCACCTTGGCAGCCATTCTCCAGCGGCACGACGGGGGCACCATTCTTCGGCGGCCCAGCACTGGCGCCATTCTCCTTGGGCAGCGGCGGCCGGGGCTCGTCGTCGAGCGCGGGGCTGGCTCCGTGCTCCCACCAGTACTCGCCGTGCCTGGCGGGGAGCTCGTCGGCGAGCGCCCAGAACTGGGCGCGGTAGAGGGAGCAGAGCTGCTGCAGGCGGCGCCGGCGCCGGCGGAGGACCTCCTCGCGGGACAGCGCCGGTTCCCCGCCGCCCGGCGGTGGTGGAGCCGAACAGTGGAATCACACCAGCAAGGGCCCATCTGACAACAAATTCGGCCCATATAAGCCCTATTACAAGCAGCTTGTGCTCTTCTGTAACGTAGGGATGGAATCAACATCGCGCCACAATGTTCGGCCCATTTGAACAGCCCAGCTGTTGCCTATGACAGACAGACTGACGGTGGGCCGCGTGGGCAAGTAGAAAGGTCATATTGACAAACAAAGTGGGTTAGTAAGACTGTCTCCAACAACAGGACCTAAACCCATATTTGGGTCTCCAATAGTGTTTTAGGTAACCAAAACTCCCTCCAACAGAGTACCCAAACGGAAGACCCAGTTTGCCTCTTCCGCCGATGCGAACCCAAAAATACATCGCTCTCTCTCCTCGACGCAACACTGTTCCCCTCCAGTGCTCGCTCGTCCGCCGCCGCGCGCGCCCGCTGGAGCCACCTTGCTTGCTCGTCCGCGTCGCCGTGCTCGCTCGTCTGCCACCGCGCGAGCCCGCCGGAGCCGCCCTGCTCGCTCGTCCGCGGCCGCGCGCGCGCCCGGCGGAGCCGCCCTGCTCGAGAGCTCGCTCGTCCACCGCCGCGCGTGCCCGCCGGAGCCGCCCTGCTCGCTCGTCCGCGGCCGCGCGCGCGCCCGGCGGAGCCGCCCTGCTCGAGAGCTCGCTCGTCCACCGCCGCGCGTGCCCGCCGGAGCCGCCCTGCTCGGGCCGCTGGGGGTCGGCCGCGGGCTGCCCATGCGCTCGTGCCACGACGCTCGCCGTCGCGTTGCCGCTCGGGGCGCTGGCCCCCGGCCGCCACGGCCGCGGCGACGCGGGAGCTCATGCTCACGGCCGCCGCCGCCTCGCCGCACGTCTGGTAGGGGCTCCTGCCGCAGCGCAGGCATGGCGACGACGAGCGTGCCATGGCCCCGGCCCCAGCAAGCTGACCAACCACGGAGAAGCGGGAGGGGAGGTGACAGCGGAGGTGCTCGCGTCGCTTCGGTTCTCGGCGCCGTCGGGGAAGAGGGGATCTCGGGGGTGGGCATCGGTTCGCTGTTGGAGAAGGCTAATTTTGGGTCCGTGACCCAGTTGCTGTACAGGACCCAAAATGAGAGATGGGTCTCTTGTTTGGGTTCCCATTGTTGGAGACAGACTAAGAAGGGTACGTATGGGTGCAAACTCAGTTCATATGAAAACTATGCAAACCAGCATAAGTATGAAGGTGGGTTCGATTAAATTAGCACTTAAGCCCCCTCCCGCCCCCCATCAATCCTCTCCTAATCTTTTATTTGTGCAAACCCCCTAGATCCAGGACACAGGTTTCCCGTCGTTCCTGCCGCCCGCGAGACCCAGCGATCCTTCGATTCCTTCTGCCTCTGCGCCTGACGCCACCGCCTTCCACCTGACGCCGCCCTACAGAAGGAGACCGCAAGCGCCTGACAATCGCTGCAGACGGTGGTCGGTCCTACGGCGATCCAACCCAAATTCAAAACAATCAGACCACCCGCAAAGCAGCTTTGAAAATTGTGTTAAAATGTGTGTGAAAATTTTAAGCTACCTGGGAAAAGGACAACAAATACAAACCAAACATACTGGTGTTACTGGCATAATCGCATCTCATGAGCTACCTCAGTGAGCGCCATAAAACTATGTCTGTGGACTACAAATATATTTCAATTACTCGGGAGAGAAGCACAATTGAATGAAAGATCTACCAGACACCATCACCAAAATCACACGGTTTAAAGTTCGAAGAATGAAAAATCAAATCGAGAACAGAGAGCAACAAGCCCCCAACATGGCAATAGTCATCACTGGTTGCTATATAATTCATCCAGCAAAATTCACTCCATACAATGATGATCCATGTTCAATAATTCACTAACACACTGAAATTTACATGGACATAAGATATCAGCCAACAACGTTTGGTTAATTGCGTGCATCATGAGTCCATACTAGCTTGCATTTTCTACACTTCTGTTCACTTGGAGCCTTTGTTTCCTTGCTCTTCCTAATTCTTTTGGATCTCTGTTTTGATGTGATATCTATTTGTGGATGTATATCGACTTCATTTGGAATTTTATTACCCAGAAAAGTTTCATATTCCTCCTGTTTATCAACTGTCATAGCAATTGTTTATAAACTAGATTGTAAAAACTCTATCCCTTGTTTTGAGTTCTTGGCCATTTGGATAAGATCTTCAAACATGTTGCGCGATTCTGAAATCTTTTTCCGCATTTCCATCACAATGGGATCCTTAGGCATCTCATCTAGTAGGTTACCTTCCTCATCAAAGAATAGTTCCCTGTAAAACATTAAAGGGGAGGAATGTTGGCCTATACATAAGAAAACAAAACAGCTATGGAAAAAATTATAGTACACACCTTTTACATCTTTTCATCCATCTGTTCATAATATAAACTTCTGGTATCTCATTTTGCTTCTCGACTCGAAGCAATTGTATGATGTGACGATAGGGGATGCCATATGACTCATATAACTTACAGGAGCACGTACCAAACATGTTTGAGTTGTACATTTCAACAACTCGATCCTTTCCAGTTAGGCTGCTGATGGTGAAAACATCTTATATCTTCAGATTCTGAAATACCTTGAACAATGCAATGGTCTCTTGCAGCTATGATTTGTTCTTGAAATTTTTTAAAAACTTCATGTGTGTATATCCCACTACATTGCTTCTCAATAAACCACGGTGTCATCATTTTAGGAGTGTTGTGAAGACTTGCATTGTCATCTTTCAACTCCTATTCGCGCTGACACTCCAAAGCTGTGTCAAACCTTAGCCAGAACTCAATAAAGGATGACTTTCTACGAATGAAGCGGTTAAAAAAAGAATTTGCGCTCTCTGATCGTGATGTAGTCCTAAGAAGACCTGTTAGAGGTATGTCCAAAAAGTATACCAGAATCCATTATTCCGAATGGCAAACCTGTTGGAAAACCAATCGTTTCCCATGAATCCATAATCTGTTATGATAGAATTCCATTGTAACACAAAATCATCTGAATTCTCAGTCCCCAAACACACTTGTTTAGTCTTTCCCAAAATTTTCCATCATTTCTTATAGAGGGCCCGACCTTCTCTGGTACCTTTTCCATTATATGCCACATGCAAAATCTATGAGCTGTATAAGGTAGAATCTGAGCAATAGCAGACATCATGCTCTCATCTTCATCTATTGTGATTAGATGAGGTGCTGATCCACCCATGGCTTTAAGGAAGGTCTTAAACAACCATACATATGACTCGATCTTTTTCATCTGCTATGAATGTTGCCCCAAGGAAAACACTTTGCAAGTGATGATTGACTCTTGTAAATGGCACAAATTTCATGTTGTAGTGGTTGGTGGTATATGTTGCATCTACCGAAATCACATCACCAAAAACACTATAGTTTTTCCTGCATATAGCATCTGCCCAGAATACACGAACAAGCCGTCCTTGTTCGTCAATCATAAACTCATAAAAGAAAGCATGATTTACTTCCTTCTTTCGCTCAAGTTGTGCCACAAACATTTGTGCATCTCCATCCTTGATTTTTTTTCTGAGGTCACTGAAATAGTTTTGCAAATCCCTTTTTGTGCAACCAACATTCTCAAAACCACCCTCACTGACATGGAGAAGTCGATATGCCTGTGAGGTGCCAATGCTAGCCTTATGTCAATTGAACAATGTACTCTTTGCTCTCTTACTAACATGGCGATTGAATCTTAGCAAATGCCTCTTATCTGGTGACACAAAACCATGGCTGTGCTCCTCGACCATTGAAGATATTCGATACTTCCTGTCAGTGTCAAGCTTGACAACAATATGTGCCTTACAGCCACATCAGGTTTCCATCACAACAGGTGACTTTCTTTTTTTCCCTGATTCAGCGCTAACAATTTGAGCGCTCTCTTTTCTTAATCCTTCCCTTGAGCAATAATACCGCTTGAATAAAATTTCCTCATTTTTCTTCTTTTCTTGACCGACACGAACAGAAAAACCAGTTTCATGTGCATAAAATTTGTAAAATTTTCCCACATCTTCGAGTGTATCAAATATCATTCCAACCCTAGGCTTCAAATTTGTGTTGTGTGTGCCAGTTGTACAAGAGCCCTATACAATTGAGAAATTGAATGATCAACAAACCAGTCTGCCTAACATGTCACATATGAACAAGAAAATTTATTGCACATTGACTTACTGTTATACTCGGAGAAGATTTTGTCAGGGCCAAAATGCTTTTATTAAAAAAAAGGTGCATACACGACAACTTCATCTACGCCAGGAGCGTCATACAGGCACTACATAGAAGCAAAAGACCAGCCCTATTCATCAAATTGGACATCTGGAAGGCTTTTGATTCACTGAGTTGGGTTTTCCTGCTTGAGACGTTACAGGCCCTAGGTTTTGGTCAAAATGGAGGGACTGAATATCAACGCTCCTAGCCACCTCCTCCTCCCGTGTACTGCTCAATGGGATCCCCGGAAAAAAATTCAAACACGCCAGAGGTCTACGACAGGGGGATCCGCTATCGCCAATGCTCTTTATCTTGGCGATCGACCCTTTACACAGATTGATTGAATTGGCTGCACAACAAGGTGTCCTCCGGTCGGTTCTCCCGCGAGCGGCAAAACTTAGATGCTCTTTATACGCGGATGATGCAGCGGTTTTCACCAATCCAGATCGAGTTGAACTCAGGCACCTAACACGGCTGCTGCACTTCTTTGGAAACTGCTCAGGACTAAAGGTCAATTTAAATAAAACTGAGATTTATCCCATCCGTTGCAGCCAAGAGGAGCTCCTGACACCTTAGTAGACTTTCCAGGCAAAATCTGCACTTTCCCAGGAAATACCTCGGCCTACCGCTCCACTACCGCAAACTGAGAAGGCTCAATGTTCTGCCACTCCTGCAAAAAATAGGAGCGCGGCTGCCAGGATGGAAGGGACGACTCCTATCGACGGCAGGACGGGAAACATTAGTCAAAACAATTTTATCATCACAACCAATATACCATCTCACAGTTTTCCCGTGCACAAATGGTTAGTTCAACAAATTGACAAACTAAGACGCAGCTTCCTTTGGAAAGGTGAAGAACCGGAACGAGTCAACGGAGGCCACTGTTTAGTCAAATGGACAACGGTTTGTACCCCCAAAGACCTAGGCGGACTAGGGATCCTTGATTTGGAAAGACTTGCGAGGTTGCTTCGCCTTAGGTGGTGTTGGTATCAATGGAAACACGAGGACAGTCCATGGATTGGGATGGAGATCCCCTGCGACAAATCAGATAGAGAACTCTTCTATGCCTCCACGATTGTAACAGTGGGCAGAGGCGACAAAACCAAGTTCTGGCATGATAGTTGGCTAAATGGCCAGGCACCAAAAAATTTGGCACCACATGTCTTCAGTAAGTCGCGATGGAGGAACTTTACAGTGCAAAAGGCTTTGAATGTTTCTTTTGGATAAGGCAGCTTAACACTCTAGACACCGCAGCGGAGATCACAGAATACACGGTGCTGTTCTCATGCAACGAGATCCAGAGGCTTCGGATGAGATCAAATGGCGATGGACACAGGATGGCGAGTACACGACAAGGAGTGCTTACCGATTGCAGTTTGCCGGCTGTATACCCAAACCCAGTTTTTCGCCGATCTAGAGGGCCCGAGCCGAACCCAAGTGCTGTTTTTTTGCATGGATTCTATTGCACAGGAAAATCCTAACGGATGACAATTTGGCGAAGCGGAATTGGCAACATAGTGTCCTATGCCGTTTATGCAATTCGGAGCAGGAGACTCCGACTCACCTTTGCAAGAGTTGCCCCTTTGTCGCGGCAGTGTGGGAGAAATTATTAGCGTGGTTCAACTTACGGCACCTCCCGGATCCATCTACGGCATCGACAATCAGTGGGTGGTGGAAGAAAGCCAGGAGGAGAGTTGCTAAGGAAAACAGGAGACATCTCGATGGACTCATGATATATCTATGGTGGAATGTTTGGAAAGAAAGGAACCGACGCACTTTCAACCAGGAAGTAAGGACAGCCGTGGACGTAGCTTTCTTGATTAAAGAAGACATTCTACAATACAATAGAGCGACAAACGGGACTCCCTAGTTGCTAGTCTAGTTTTAGTTGTTTCTAGGCTTCCTTTAGTCGTTTCTTTCTTGTTGCCTGGTCTTTGCCAGGGCTGTGGTTGTTTTTGTTTCCGTTTCGTGTTTTGTTTTGTTAACTTTTCTCCTTCTAATAAAAATTATGCAAAGCTCTTGGCCGGGTCGGTGCGGCACGCGATCTCCACCATGAGGTCCGTCGGGAGCGGCGTTGTCATGTGCTGGCAGCACGGCCTTGGCCGTTTCTGCTGTCGCCGGCGGCCGCGATGTCCGTGTCCGACGGTTCCCAGTGGATGTCGTCGTGGGGCGCGATTGGTTGATTCAATTCGCGAGGTTTCATCAGATTAGCTCCATATAGGATTTTATACCTTCTTTTCTGTTCAAGATCAAGATTGAAGCACGTGCGCCGTGCGTTGCACTCAACAGCAGCGCATTCTAGATCGATCTATATCGACCATGGTGCCTCCCGTTCGTCGCCGGCGGCGGTCGGATTCTGTCTCCAGCGCCGCCGCAAGCAGCAAGCCTGCCGGGCTATCAGTCCAGCGGAACTCCATGAAGCGGTCAGGAGCGGGACTGCATGCTCACGCTGAGGAAGATGGCTTGCGCCTAGACGACGACCTCCTCATGACCATCCTCTCCCGCGTTTCCGGCAACACCGCTGCCTAGTTATTTGAACCGGACCAGTAATCGAACCGTTGAGGTGTTCGGTTCATTGGTTCAATGGTCTGGATCGGTTGGACCACTGGTTTTAACGGTTCAATTATATTTAATATCTACTAGTAAACATAAGGTGAAAAGTTCTCTACTGGGTAGCTCCCTGCATGTTGAAGCCGGCGGGCAGGGTTCGAATCCCCTCCCCATCAAATTTTTGCACAATAACTTCTATTGGGCCACCCTCACCCCACGTTTGCTGAGCCCACCACGCCTATTGGGCCCAATTTCTTAGCCCAGCGCGCAAGGAGGCCGGTTTATCCGGTTTGATTGGATTAAAACCGTCCTTTTTTACAATAAACCCGCCGGTTCGACCGGATATTCTCCGGTTTGATTGCTTACCGGTCTTTTATCCGAACCGGACCGGGAAGGCCGCTGGTTTCCGGTTTTTCCGGACGAACCGCCGGTCCAGTCCGGTTCAAATAACTAGGCACCGCTGACCTCGTCCGGTGCGCCGCCACCTGCCGCCGGTGGCGCCGCCTGGTCTCCACCAACGCCGCCTTCATCTGCAGCCATGCTCCCCGCCCTCTCGGGTCGAAAAGCTTCGTCGTTTCTTCCACCTCAACATGACATCGACGACGACGGCGGCGCCACGGCCCCTCTGGCTCGGCCAGCCCTTGTTCGGCGGCCTCGTCCGCGGCTACGGCCACCGGCTGTTCGACGCCTCCTCCCGCGTCGTCGCCGCCTCCCGCGACGGCCTCCTCGCCGCCGAGATCCGTCGCACCAAGAGCAGCCTCGGCGCGCTCCGGCTGTGCGTGTGCAACCCCGCCACCGGCGACGGCGAGCGGGATTTCCTCCCGTGGCTGCGCGGCAGCGACAGCCCCGGGCCGTACTATGCATGCGCGCTCCTCACCGCCAGCGACCTCCACCACTTCCAGGACGATGGCACGCCGCCGGCGAGCTCGACGACGTCGTACCGGCTGGTCCTCGTCTACAACCGCCGCGGCTTCACGGCGGCGCGGAGCTTCTCCTCCGGCGCTGGCGGCTGGGGGCCCGAGGCGCGGGTGTCCGGCGCGAGGGTGGGCAGGGCGCGGCTGCACGCCACGCGCGCCGCCGTTTGCACCGCGGCGTCGTCTTCTGGCCCCGTCTCAGGTTCGCCCTGCTCGCGCTGCCGCCGCCGTCGTCAAGGGCATGTCGACGTCTTCCCTCTGCGACCGGAACGAAAGCTTGCTCTGGTCTGCCCCGGACGGCAAGCTTCAGTGGGCCAAGGTGGCCGCCGCCACCTGTCAGGCACTCAGGCGATGGCCGGGAGGACAGAGATGAGACTTGTGTTCCGAAGAAGCCACGGCGGAGACATGGTGTGCCTCCACGACGGCACCTTGAACGGTCACTGGTGGCTACAGCAAATTATCCATTTTTATGTACCGGATGCCATGCCGGCTGCGACATTGACATCGGTGAAGCTGCGCTGGTTCTATGAGAAGAGCAACATCATCTTCTTCACGGTGAGGATCGGCCATTGTCATGGTGGAAAGGAGCATTGTTACACTCTGAACCTTTGTACCTACAAGATCGACGAGGTGTTGCGCAATGGCGCCAGCAACGAGCCATGGGGAGACATGTATGGGTATGAGCTGGACCGGTTGAACTTCCTGGCCTCGCTTGAGGAAAGAGGTGGCACCTAAACACAACTGCGTAGCGCATTATTTATTTATTGTTTGGCCACGGTAGACTTGCACTCGATTTGCTTTACTGGTATTAAGGCATGTACAACCCGTCTTTTTACCCCGTCGGTATGACAGTTTTTTTTCAAAGAAGTCCCTGCTAGACGAGGCGACGGGGGCAAGATGACGGCCCCGAGGATGAATCGACAACGTCGACGCCGCTGTACGGCCTCGTCTTCTCGAGGCGACGCCGCAGCCGGATCCGGCGCGAAGCCTTCGTGCGCGGGAGATTTCTCCGCCCCGGCAAGTTGCTCCGCCCCGGCTTGCTCTTCCTGCAGCTCGATTGGAGGATGCGGCCGCTTCTCCGCCCCGGCGAGCTGCTTCGCCCCGGGTGGATGTCGACGGTGAAGACCTCGGCGACGCAGGACTGCAGCACGAGCGCGAGGCGGCCCTGCGCCCAGAGCACGTGCCGGCCGCGCGCGGGCTCCGCCACGCCGGCCGCGCGTGAGCTCTGCCGCCGTGCCGCATCGTCACGCCTCAGCGCCAGCTCCTGCAGCTGCAGGAGGAGCCCGACGGGGAGCTGGAGCTCGTGCTGGAGGAGCGCGACGGGGAGCTGGACAGGGAGGCGACGCTGGACGGACGAGGAGGCTGGACCTCGTCGGCGGGCGAGCTCCACCGCCGCGCCGCACGAGCTTTGCCGCGCCGCATCCGACGATAGTGACCTGCCGAGTTCCTCCTCGTTCGGGCGCGCTCCTAGCCAAGCTCCACCTTCTCGCATGGCCGTACCGCAGCCCCTCCACCTGTGGCCACGCGCGGGAGCCGCATCTTCTGCTGCACCGCTCTCCTCCGCCCGGCACTCAGCGTCACGGCTGCATCCCGCCCGCGCTAGGCGTCACGGCCGCCGCCTCCCACGAGCTTCAGGGACACCGGCGCGTGGCCTCCTGCACAGCCTCCGCCTTCCCCAATTCGCCGCCCGGCCGCCGCTGCTAATCGCTCACCTGCCCGCTGCTAGTCACCGCTCGTGGAGTCTGGAGAAGAATTTGTTTTTGATTGGATCGAGGGAAGAATAGATGGATGCTAGTCGCCGCTCGACGCTCGTGGAGTGTGGAGAAGAATATAGATGGAGAAGAGGATAAGACTAGGGGTATGAATGTCTTTTATCATTGTGTTGTGATTTTTTCAATCACTATTAAACTTCACAGTAAGCAAAAATCACCAATCTCCTTTATAAAAATTATTGTAACCATCTTTTTATTATTGTAACCATCTTTCTATTGCTTGGTATTATTTTATCAAATAGCCACACAGAGCGATGGCAGCGCGATGTGCGCTGGTGGCAGAGCAGTGCGGTGCGGCAGCGGCGGAGGAAGAAAGGAGATGGGAGAGAGCGTGGGTCCCATATGTCATGTAAGAAAAGAATGTAGACACTGATACATGGACCCGATCTGTCGTAATAAGAGTAGGGTTTTTTTATAGGGGCTATTGTTGGAGTTGCACACAAAATTAGAGTCTCATAAAGTTGGGGCCGGCCCCTACTCAAAGAAGCGGGGATAGGCTATTGCTGAAGTTGCTTTTACGAAGTAGTTGCAATGCCCGCGCGGCACGCGCGTGCTAAAACTCTCTTCTACACATTTGTCTCGATTAATGTGTCACGCACGTTTATTTGTGACATGTAGGTACTAAAACATTGTCACTTTAGTGGGCCATGGTAAACAGACCGGCCATGCGAAGCACTTTTAAAAATACTTTATATTCGTTCTCTCATGTATAGAGAACTTTGTATTCTCAAAACTCAATAGTTGTTGCACGTGCGCACGCACGTGTGTATATAGAGCTTTAGCTATTCTCAAATCTAGAGGCACATTATTTTTCGAGTTAGTTGGTCTTTATTTATATGGAGAAAAACTCTTCAATCTTTTGTCTATTAGCAATACGGGATAATTGTGTGCACGTGGGGAGTTAGGGCCCCACCTGGCCGGAGGTGGGTACGCGCGAGACGTTGGGTGAAAAAAGTTTTGCGAAGAATGAACTAAAAGCGCCTGGAACATGCAATTTTTCTAGCGTTTCTAGTTTTTCCCTCCCACCAAAGCCCGACAGGTGAGATGTGTATAAGAGACAGCATATATACATATATC
>OAMR01000002.1:3009710-3030693 GCA_900205405.1 Echinochloa crus-galli
CCGCGCTGCGCTCCGCCCGCGGCCGGTTGAGCGCCGCCGCCCCGAGCTCCGAGCTCCGCCCACGCCTAGCTCGCCGCCTGCCGCTCCCTCTGACGAGGAAGGCGGAGAGAAAAACGAGGAGGAGTTGAGCTGGTTCGCTCGGTGGGGAGATAAGGAAGAAGATAAGCTATGACATGTGGGGTCCATTTAAAATAGAGAGTCTAGTTTGGAGAGTCTGTTAGTTTTTATTCATGAAAAGGTGCTTTTCTATATTATGAAAAGGAAGAAAGACTCTATATTTAGCTAATATTTTGAAGAAGCTGTTGTAGTTGCTCTAAGAGGCTAAAATTAGTCAGGCTAATTTTAGTCACCCCGATCCAAACACCCTCTTTGTCACATCACACTATTCGTCTGTCGACTTGTGAGTTCCATCACCGTAATTAATCCATTGGCCTGTGAATCACTCTTCGATACATCAATGCGCGACTTTTTTATATGTGAAAATATGATTCGTGTGTGAGGTATTGTGGATTTGGAAGGGAGACTTGATGTCTTTTAGGTCTTTTAGAAGGATCTATTCTAGTCTGAATTTGTAGACGATAGACTAAAGTTAAAACTATTTTAGTTAGATTCAGATAATATTTACTAAAATTATTATAAAAAATATATCTATTGAGCAAGTTTCATTGCAAAATACAAGTTTTTTGTATTAGAGATATTGTGATAACTTGCTGAAGATATTTAAGGGTGATAATGAACTTTTCTGATGATAATTAACTAGTTTTAGAAAATAAACTTCAGAAGGTTAGTGTCACAATTTTTTAATGTCCATTCCTAACATCTATGTGACTTGTTGAAAAATTTTCTAATATTTTTAGTCACAAATTTAACTTTTATATTTGAGAGATGAAACTATTTTTAAATGTTGTTTTTTAAAAAATATATAAAATAAGGCCTAGACCGGCAATGTATCTCCAAACCTCAATCGTAACCATATATTGACTGCAGGCATCCATGCGCAGTACTCTTGCATTGGGGACCGTTGTTAGGGAGTCCAAATTATTGTGCTAGATTTCACTATCTTGTTATATTTTGATATAAATGTTAGACTTCACTTTCTAGTTATATTTTGATACAATTGTTAGATTCCACTAGTTGCAATGCCCGCGCGGCACGCGCGTGCTAAACTCTCTTCTACACATTTGTCTCAATTAATGTGTCACGCACGTTTATTTGTGACATGTAGGTACTAAAACATTGTCACTTTAGTGGGCCATGGTAAACAGACCGCCCATGCGAAGCACTTTTAAAATAACTTTAGTGGGCCATGGTAAACAGATCGGCCATGCGAAGCACTTTTAAAAATACTTTATATTCGTTCTCTCATGTATAGAGAACTTTGTATTCTCAAAACTCAATAGTTGTTGCACGTGCGCACGCACGTATGTATATAGAGCCTTTGGTATTCTCAAATCTAGAGGCACATTATTTTTCGAGTTAGTTGGTCTTTATTTATATGGAGAAAAACTCTTCAATCTTTTGTCTATTAGCAATACGGGATAATTGTGTGCACGTGGGGAGTTAGGGGCCCACCTGGCCGGAGGTGGGTACGCGCGGGACGGTGGGTGAAAAAAGTTTTGCGGAGAATGAACTAAAAGCGCCAATTTTTTTTAGCGTTTCTAGTTTTTCCCTCCCACCAAAGCCCGACAGGTGGGTCCTCTGTGAGAGGGTATGGGTGGGATTTTTTATAAAAAGTGTTTTCAATTCTCTGATCATTTTAATATAGATATATATATGGTGTTCTTTATTATCTCCATCAACAGAATCTTTCCACGAAACTTGCTGGTTTCCCTATTGCTCTGATAAGAATCCAAATCCATTAAGCTTGATACACTTTTTTTAAAGCAAATTAGGGTTGTCACGCTGCACCTACTCCGTATATTACATCCGCACGCAGCTGCACAGCAAAAGCCAAAAGGCCACGGTAGCACTAACTAGCAAATATATAACACATCCGCGCCGCGCCGCCGCCGTCACCGTCACCGCCCACCGCCATCGTGTCGTGGAAATTAACTCGATCCGAGGGAAGAGCGCAGAGAGGCAGAGCCCACCATGACGATGGCACCGCTCCCTCACGACCTCATACTGGACATCGCGGCGTGCTCCGACCCGGCGACCCTCGTACGCTGCGCCGCGGCGTGCAAGGACCTGCGCCGCGACATCGCCGACCCGGCCTTCCGCCGGCGCCTCCGCCTCCGCCGCACCGACGACCGCCTCATCCCCTCCCTCCTGCGCGGCCACCTTGTCGCGAGCCGTGGCGCAGGCGGCGCCGGCGCCAGCGCCAGGGAGCTGCGCCTCGTGGACACCACCTCGGCGTACGCCACCAGGGTGCTCAGCGCCGCCGCGTGCTTCCCGCCGGGGCCCGACGGGGAGCCACTGACGGCCGGCGAGCTCCTAGGGTCACGCCACGGCCTCCTCCTCGTCCGCAACCATCACGAGCTGCGCGTCTGCAACCCAGCCACCGGCCGTAGCCAGGCGCTCCCTCGCCCCGCCTGGCAATTCGACGGCCACTACGTCCTGCTCGTCGGCGGCGCCGCCGTCGACGGCGTCGTTGGCCGCCGTTTCAAAGTTCTCCAGGCCGCGTACATGTCAGGTAGCATCAGCAGCGTCGTCTCCAATCTGCGCCTCAGGATGTGTTCCTCAGAGCAGCTCACGTGGCGCACCTACTACACCAAGGCGATCCAGCCTCCTGTCATCCATGGAAGCAGCGGCGGCGGCGGCACGACGCGGCGCCTGGTGACGCGGCGCCTACCGAAGCCCCTCGTCGTCGGTGACAGCACCGTCCACTGGCTGTGCCGCACTGACACGGCCAGCTACATCGTCACCCTCCACGTCGGCGCGGCTCAGGTGACCTCAACGAAGCTCCCGGCGAGCTTCCACAGCGCGTGCAGGGAGACCCGGATGGAGCACATCGTGTTGGCGTCGATGTCGGTGGGCGGGAGGCCGGTGGTGCTCGTCGCCGACGGCGACAGGGTGTCCATGTGGGCGCAGAACGAGCGGTCGGCGAGGTGGAAGGAGCGGCCGGCGGTGGTGGTGGAGAAGAAGGACGTCGCGGAGTTCACGCAGACGGGTGGCGTGACGGGATGGTGGAATGGCGTACCGAGGCTGGAGTGGTTCGCGGAGAGGAGCGGCGTTGTGTTGATGAGATTTGATACTGGTGGCTTGTTTTGGCTGGATGTCAGGTCCAAAGAAATACTCAGGTGGTTTCACTTTCACACTGACGACGACTCCACTGTAAGCTTCCCTTATGAGTCAGAGCTGTCGTCTTGGGTTCCAACGTTCCGTAAAACTTTGGCTGTGTTTAGTTAGAAAAAAAAGAAGAGAAAGTTTGGTGAAAATGTCACATCGGACACTGTAGCGCATTGTAGCACTTTTCGTTTGTTGGTGGTAAACATTGTCCTACCATGACTTAACCAGGCTCAAAAGATTCGTCTCGCCGTGTATACTTAGTTTTTTTATTTACCCACGTTTAGTGTTCCATGCATGAAGAGAGAGATTTGATGTGATAGATGGATAATAAAGTTTGGAAAGAGAATTTTTGGGAAAGTTGGGGAATAAACACACAGCCTTTATTGTAAACCATAATGCACGCATCATGTTCATTTGTTGGAGATTAGTATATACTCCTATGTCATAATAATGTTATTATTAGGAGTACCACCAATAACATAATTAATAAGATGTACAATCAATAGGATTTTTGTGATATATATATATGGGTGTTGCTAGCGCCCGGACGTCCGGACGGACAAAAAAATCGGACGGTGGGGTCCACACATTTGCAACATCAAAAAAAGCTATCCGCAACATCAAAAATTAACGTTTGCAACACAACAAAACAGAGGGAAAAAGAGGGCGACGTGGCGCAACCAGAACCAAGTATTCCTCACCAACGTACTGTAGCATGCAAAAAAATCCCACCGCAACATGACGTGATGTTGCATGAAACATGTAATTTTTTTTGCAACATTCAAGAATAGCGAATGCAACATCAAACAATAGTATCTGTAACATAAATAGTCATCGTTTACAACATCAGAAACACGCGCTCACAACTCTCATCCACGCACAACAGCGGTAAAAAATTCCAATAAAAAATGCAACATCCGGATGAAATACTTACAACATGCCTGTGAAACATATGCAACATCGTAACATCCCAAATCTTTTTTTGCAATATTCAAATCAAACAGATGCAACATTTTCCAGGAACATCTGAAACACATGAAACATGCTCTTGCAACATTGAGCAAAACCCTAGAACATACCAAATCTATTTTTGCAACATTCACATCAAACAGATACAACATTTTTCAGAAACATCGGAAACACGTGAAAAGTGTTCTTGCAACATGGAACAACACCCTAGAAAAAAAAGCAATACGGCACCTACCTCCCTCGCCGACCCTCCCTCTGCTCTCCCTTCGACGCACCACCCTCTCCCCAGCCGGAGGAGATGAGCGACGCCCGTAGGAGCAGCGCACGGCGGCGGCGGCGACGCTTGTGAAGGAGAGGCACGGTGGCGCCGGTGGCCGCGCGGAGGAGCGGGAATGGGGAGCGCCGGCGCGCGGAGGAGGAGGAGGCCGGCGGCGGCACATGGAGGGCCGGGGCGGCGGTTCCGCGGAGGATGGGGCCGACGGAAGCGCGCAGACGAGGTGTGTGGAGGGCCGGAGTAGCAGCACGTGGAAAAGTGACGGCGTCGACGACGACGGCGCGCGGAGGAGCACAGCGGCGACAGAAGGAGGGCCGGCGGCGGCAGCGCGAGAGGAGCGGCGGCGGCGGCGCGTGCGACGCGCGGAGGAGCAGCGCGGCTCGTGTCTCGCGGCTGCGGAGGATATGCTATTTTTTTTAATAAGAACATGCGGTGCTGGAGATAAAAATAGGAGAGGGAGTAGTGTCCGATCCATCGGACGGCCGAGGGTAAGCATTACCCTATATATATATATATATAGATTATATTGTTGGTACCTATTGATATGATGGACTATAGAAAAGATAGAATGTTTGATTTTAGCAGAACAATTTTCGGTATTTGAAAGATGGATTGCTGGTAAAGAGCTCAGTAATGAGAGAAGCCAACATCCATGTTTTATTTTCACGTTGAAGTTAGATTATGATGGCAACCGTACCTATTGCTTACCACCTCTCGTGGATGCCACCAGGCTCAAGTTCACCGCCGCCGCGTTCTTCCCGACGGGCGGCGGAGACGATGGCGATGAGGCTGTCATGCATGTTTTGGCACCTGTGGCGGCGCGTGATGACCTCATCCTCGTCTGCGGAAGAGTCGACGACTGAGGCCCTCCTGATCACAAGCTATGCGTCTACTGCCCCGCCACCGTAGCCAAGCCCTGCCTACGGGTCCAAGGCTCCACGACGAGTACGTCCTAATCGTCGGCGACGGCGATGAAGGCGAAGGCAACGGGCTAAGGCGGCGCAGTCGTTGGCCGGCCATTCCAGGTTCTCAAGGCATGCTTCGTGAAGCCGCACAAGGCGGCTGGCGATCTTTGCAGATCCATACATTCTCATGAGAGCACACGAAGCTCCCGTATACAAAGCTATCATGCACGGGTGCGATTCCCAGAGAACGCCATTATTGTTGGCGGGGGCGGATCTGGACTTAAAATTTAGTGTCGCGCGAGCGTGTCGCGCGCGTGCTACCTTCGTTCGCCTCGTTCGTTTGGACGGTGGCCGGTGGTTGCTGAGAGAAAAACACTGCTGGCTGGTTGTTGGCAGGTGGGTGGTGCTGATTTCTGCTGAGAGAAAAATACTGCTGGCTGGCTGGAGACCATCCTGACGAACAGGGCGGTTATGGCTGTGCGGTAGGAGTCCTGATATTTATTCTTAGGCTGGAGTCCTGGGCGTTTAGACTGTGAGGCATGTGGAATTTAAACAATGATAAGTCGTGGTGGTTTGTTATTTTTTCAAAAGCGTGACTAAAGAGTCCAACAAAAATCGTGGGTCTAAAAACATTCTATTGTGGCTGATTTGTGGGTCCGTCGCCCTCGAAAGTTTTGGTCTTTATAGTATACTAGCATGAACGCCGCACGTTTATTGATGACACATTTGTACTAAAACAATGTCACTTGAGTGGATCATGCTAAACAGTCCAGTCGTGCGAAGCGTTTTTAAAAATACTTTATATTCGCTCTCTCATGTATAGAGAGCTTTAAGTGTTCTCAAATGTAGATGTACATCATTTTTGAGATAGTTGGTGTTTATTTATATGGTAAAAACTCTTCAATCTATTGTCTATTAACAATACGGGATAATTGTGTATAGATGTGGTGACAAATGTGGGTATATCATGATCAGATGGGTCCGCGTGGGTATGGGTAGAGTCTTAGGTGAAAAAAGTTTCGCATTTTGCACTGTTTTCCTACGTTTTTCTACGTTTTTCCACGTCCTAAAGCCTGACAGGTGGGCCCTTTGTGAGGGGTAGGGGTGGATTTTTTAGGCAAGAAGTGTTTTCAATTCTCTAGGATCCTTTTAGTATAGACTAGCAAATATGCCCGCGTGACACACGCGTGCTACCTTCATTATGCCCGTGCGGCAAGAGTCCTGGTATTTATTCTTGGGCGTGGAGTCCTGGGCGTTTAGACCGTGAGGCGTGTGGAATTTAAACCATGATGAGTCGTGGTGGTTTATTATTTCTTCAAAAGTGTGACTAAAGAGTCCGACAAAAATCGTGGGTCTAAAAAAGTTCCACTGTGGCTGATTTGTGGGTCCGTCGCCCTCGAAAGTTTTGGATCTTTATAGTATATATAGATAGATAGATATATAGATATAGATATATAAGGCTAATCTCAGTGGAGGTTTTATGGAAAGTTTCATGGCATTAAAGTGTTGATGTGGCATAATAGAGAGAATGTAGAGTTTCATGATACGAGAGGAGTTTCATCACCATGAAACTTCTTTGATACAATTACCTAGTTTCTGATCTAAGTAATCGTGTAGTGAAACTGTGCACTAAGACTGGCCTAAAAAACCTCAGCAAAATGCATCAAAATCCACTAAAAACTAAAGAGGATTTTTTTTGGTGCTTGGAAATTTTTAGAGTCATTGACAAATCTAGATCTAACGGTTAAAAAGTAGGAGAAACCGAGTAGAAATAACCAAGAACCCATGTGAAGAAACTAAATTGTGGGTCAAGAACCAATTTTAAAAAAACAAATGAAGGGTATTTTTGTATTTCACTAGAAGGTCCGTTCTCGGCCCTATAGGAACAGGCCCATCTCGGCCTTTCTCTCCATCGATTGGTGCGCCACCGCATCCTCTTTCCCCTACGCAACCCGCAGGCCGCAGCCATCGCCGGTGTACTCCGTCGCTTCGTCATGCCTCACCGCCGTCGCGAGAAGGAACACTGACCACCATAGCACCTCGCTGACCACCATAGCACCTTGCGCGACCGCTAAGACGCGTCCACGAGTGTGGCTAGGTGCAGTGTTAGCAGCCGCGTCGCCTGATACTTGATGAGAACTAACCGTGAAGGCTAATCTGTGATTTGTTAATTGGTGATTAATGTATGCAGTGAAAGACGTTTCTACCCTTGATTACCTTTTCTTATATACTTTAAAGATTTAAAACTTTCAACAGCCGACGGACCCATAAATCATTGAAATATTACCCCTCCTACAACCCCACATGTCACGCTCTTTTTTCGTCCAACAACAACGCTTGATATACGCACTTGCGTGAAATCATCGATGAAACAGTCCGTAAAATAACATGCACTTGCGTGGAATTATCGAGTTCGTAACCATTACGGTTTCTGGCCAACTGTCTGTTATACAATCTTATTTCTATTATCTATCAAACATGCGCGTCCGTTCTTGTTATTATAAAGATCCAAAACTTTCGAGAGCAACGGACCCACAAATCAGCCACAATATAATTTATTTAGACCCACAATTTTTGTCGGACTCTTTAGTCACACTTTTGAAGAAATAATAAACCACCACGACTCATCATGGTTTAAATTCCACATGCCCACCGGTCTAAACGCCCAGAACTCCACGTCCAAGAATAAATACTAGGACTCCTGCCACACGGGCATAACGAAGGTAGCACGCACGTGTCGCGCGGGCATATTTGCTAGTAATCAGAAAAGATCCGAGTATTTCTAGAGATTGTTTAATCGATGGCGCATAATGTTTCTGGACGTCGGACTCACCGCTTCCCTACAAGCACCATAACAAGCCTCAAAATTAAAAGTTGAGTGGGGCATATGCCCTTATTTCATTAAATTCGGGTTGGAGTATATCATCAACATGTAGAGACAAATACTTGCTGAACACAAACAAGCTACAGCATGCTTTGAGGATGAATGAGTCAAGCGCCGATATGGTCGCCAAATCAAGTTATTGCCATGTCCTGATTCTTGTTATCGCACATGTTCTTGATGCGACGTTCGGACCAGACTACCAGTGGAATGTCAGAAGCGGCGGTTCGTGACTCGCGGAAATAGGAAGGTGGTGAGCACCCTCATTTCTGCCTTAATTGGAACCATTTGGACGTGAGCTGAGGATCGACATTCTTCTCATAAATTGAGGAAAAGGACCCGATTTGTTGTGATAAGCA
Organism: Echinochloa crus-galli; assembly: GCA_900205405.1. NCBI lineage: Eukaryota > Viridiplantae > Streptophyta > Magnoliopsida > Poales > Poaceae > Echinochloa > Echinochloa crus-galli. Next base: position 3,018,327 of record OAMR01000002.1, read on the forward strand.
ATATCTAGGTAGATTATCATAAAACTCCCACTACTCGAGTACGACGTCCCTACAACGACATTCTTCTCACCGTTGACTGCTTCTTCTCGTTGTTGTGAGGAAAAGGGCCCGATTTGTTTACGGAGACCGCGACCATAACGCATGGTTCTGTTACTTGAGTCTACCACTCAAACGGGCAAGAGTTAGTCCTATCACACTAGGTAGCTCGTCGTGTTTTTTCACTAGTCATCACGCGCGCGTTTTCTGCGCTTCTGTCGCCCACACACACACACGAGGTGGGCCGGCCTCTTCCTTTTCTTTTTTTTCCTTTCATGTTTCCTTTCGGCCCAGAAGCTCATTTGTTAGCCCATATACAAATTTAAACTTATGCACGGCTGAGCAGACCATATTCGGCCCATTATAACATTTGGCCTGCACGGAAGTGACAAAAACAACATAATAGAGGCTCATAAAATGGTTCTTTCTTTCTAATTTCGATTTTATTTTAGTTTTATTCTATATAATTTGTATCACTTTATATATCTTTTCTTTTTCTTTTTTTTCTCTTTTTCGTATACTTGTTTTTCTTTTTTATTTTCTTTCTTATTTTTATTTTTATTTTTCTATTATTTAATTATTTTTTTACATTTGTTTGTTCATTATGTGTATATATTTGTTCGCAATGTGTATATATTTGTTCGTCATGTGTGTATATTTTGTTCGTGATATATCAAAAATTGTTCGCAATGTATATATACTTATTCGTCATGTGTATATATTTTGTTCGTAATATATTAAAATGTGTTCGCAATGTGCATATATTTGTTTGCCATGTGTATATATTTGTTCGGGTATGGATTTCGTGCAACGGTGGGTAGCTACGCACGGGGTTTTTTCCGGTCAGGGTAGGGATTTTCCGGTTAGGATAGTTATTTTCCGGTCACACATTTCCGGTCACGGGAGTGATTTTCTAGTGACGGTAGGGATTTTTCGGTCATGGATAGTTTTCCGGTCACGGGGGTGATTTTCCGGTTTGGATTTTCCGGTCAAGGAGAGTTTTCCAGTCACAGAGGAGAGTTTTCCGGGGTGATTTTCCGGTCAGGGCTGTTTCTGCATGCGTAGCTACCCACGGTTGCACCCCAATATTTCCGATATTTGTTCGCATTGTGTATATATTTGTTCGTGATATATTAATCAAAATGTGTTCGCAATGTGTATATATTTATTTGCAATGTATATATATTTGTTCGCCATGTGTATATATTTTGTTCGTGATATATCAAAATTTGTTCATCATGTGTATATATTTGTTCGTCATGTGTATATATTTGTTTGTGTTATATTAATCAAAATTTGTTCGCAATGTGTATATATTTGTTCGCAGAAAATAATTGTTTGTCCATGTTGTTTAAGTATTTGCGGGTACTAGTAGAAGATGTTCCGGCTTGCTAAAAAATTGTTCGCAAAAAATATCATCTAAATATAGTCAAGTGATATCTTGTTTTGAGGATTTTATAGTAATAAGTATTGTGGTGTAATCGAAATTTAATTTAGATGTTTGGTTTAAGAGCAATGACTTTTTTCTTCAAACTTTTCTCACATGCAAGGGCTGCACGGGCCTACACTGACCACTGCTGCTCCACTCTTGAAACGACAAGTGTACATGTAAATGGCAGTTTAATTAGGTTAATAAACAAAAAAATATTGGGCTGGTGGCCCGGAAGCTCGACTCAAACCGAACCGAATCTTCCTTGGGAAGGGTGAGTGGAGAAGGATGCTTAGAATTCACAATTCAGAACCTAAAAGCCGAATTGATTCAAAGTTGCTCAGAACTTCCATCTGATCGAGCCTGCCCAGGACTAACATGAAAATCAAACACACTGATTATCGACGTGACTTCAATTCAGCAATCATGAAAACTTCAACCCGAATTGATTCAAAGTTTCATACATAGAGCTGGCACAAACAAAATTTCTTGGCTTCACCTCTTGTCACTTGTTCTCCTTTTTAAGCCGATTAGCCCCCATGTAAACCTTGCACGGCGAAACAGCAATAGCCGTATCAATCGTTACGACTTACGAGCACCAGGCCAAACTTTATCGACAACAATTTACTTGAAGGAGCGCATGAGCTGCTGCGCCCGGGGGTTTCAAGAGGGCTGCCGTGAGCGAAGCAAGGTCGTCCATCTCATAGAGGTGACACCGCCGCTGCAGCTCCTCCTCCCCCGGCTCCGGCGACATGTGCATCACCTCCTTGGTCTCAAGGTTGAGCAGAAGCCTCCCCTCCATGCAGGCCATACTAATCACCACCGTGCCGCTCCTCTCGCCGAACCCGTCTAGCCTCATCCAGCGCGGCGGCGCAAGGATCCCCTCCCTGACCACCATTGCTCGCCTCTCCCAGCTCCTGCTCGCAAATTTTACTACAATTATTCAAACTCATGCCTAAGTTGTTCACCAGAAACTACACTCGCTGCCGATGATGGCACATAACTTAATTGGGATCTTAGGTGTATGCTACACTAGTCAAACTATCAAGCTCGCAAATTTTACTACAATTATTCAAACTCATGTATAAGCTGTTCACCAGAAACTACACTGTTTCTTACGAATGTGCTGCAGTGCTGCACGATCCATGCATGGAAAGATTTCTCGGCGAGAAAAAAACGAGAAATTCAATAAACACGTTTATCGTCACTGTCCTTTTTTTACTTATCGCTCAAATTTTTCGGTCATTTTAAATTTGTACCTAAAGGAAACCAGCCCGGCCCAAAACAGCTCACCCACCCTCCTTCTAACCCTAAACGTTATCATTCCATTCCCAACCCTAAACATATATAGATTGCTTGCAAGGTTCTAAATAGCCGGCTATAGCCGCCGCTATAGCCGGATAAAGCTGCTGAAAAGGGCAGCCGCTATGGCATTTAGCCCGCTAAAGCCGGCTATAGCCCGCTAAATGCTGGCTATAGCCCACTAAATACCATAATGACAGCCTTCCCGCTAAACGTCTTAGCCCGCTATTTAAAACCATGATTGCTTGTCAACATTTTAGCATACTTTATGTAAAATTTGAGATTTTTTTTCTCTAAATTTTGTTCGAAAACAAAACGATAAATCTGGTAAATTTACGAGAAATCCGATAAACGTGTTTATCGGTGACCTTCGGTTTTTTCTCTTATCGGTAAAAAGAACCTTGGATCCATGCATGCATATCCCTGGTTTTCAAACAAGCAAAATTATATAGATACACCATCAATATAATCAAGATATCAATTATTCAAATTAATTGAAGAAATATCATTTAGTAGAGAAGACAAACTTGCATCATATCTATCCGTGCCTTGTACGTACAAGGCAATATACTACTACACGTTAAGGTTTGGAACCCAAGATGACAGATCCATTTCGTATGGGCGGCGGAAATTCATGGCCAGGGGGCCTAGCGCCATCATCATCCATGAATCCGAGCACCACCTGACGATCTTCATGGCGTGGAGATCCAACCAAAAGAAATCCCCGTAAGGCGTTCGCATGAGCACAACGCCACTCCTCTCCGCGAACCACTCCAGCGTCACCGCCTCCGGCCTCCTCGGCGTCATCAACCCGCCGTCGTTGAGCTCCTTGCTCTCGATCACCACCTGATTCCATCTCTCCGGCGAGTGCTCCGCCTGCGCCCAAACCGATATCTTCTCAGTACTCGCGACGATCACGCGCAAGCCCTTGCCGGTCGATGTCGTCGCCAGGAGTGCTCCCTGCTTGGAGTTATTGGATCCGACATGGATGGAGCTCCACGCATGGCTGAAGCTCGTCGGGAGCTTCACGCAGGTCATCCGCGTCGTATCAACATGGAGCTTGAGGATGTAGCTCGAGGCACAGCAGCCAGTGCACCTCGCCGCCGACGAGCAAGGGCTTGCACGGCGACTTGTACCAGCCTGCCGGTAAGAGAGCGGCGGTGGCGTCTTTGCGCGGGCCCCAGTCGCCGTGCTCCGACGAGTAGGTCTCCGTCAGGGCCAGGAGCGGAGCCAGCCAAAGGAGTCGCCGGTGTCAGCTCCATGAACGGCGGTGTCAACTCCATAAAGGATTAGTGCACAACAGTAATTTCCTCTTGATCTTGCGAAAACCATCGATGTTAGCTGACATCAACGACTAAGGCTAGCTCCGCCACTGGTCAGGGCGAAGAATTCCTCATGGAAAATGTACAGGTTCACCCTGAGCACCTGGAAGTGCCGGCCAACGGTAGCGCCGCCGCCGTCGCCGCCGACGAGCAAGAAATAGTCTCCCTTGGACCGAGGAGGGAGCGTCTGGCTGCGGCCGGTCTCGGGGTCGCACACGCGTAGCCCGCCGCCGTCGGCGGCGCGGACGAGGACGAGGCCGTCGCTCGCCGCCAGCGCCTCGCGCAGCCTCGAAGGCTTGCCGTCCGGGGCGGCAGCGGGGAAGCACGCGGCGAGGGAGGAGGGGACAGCAACCTGGTGGTGGCGCCGGCCGCGGCGGCGGTGTCCATTGCCGGTGTCGCCGCCATGTAGAGCACGTCGCCGTCCGGCGTCTCGACCAGGTGGCCGCGGAGGAGGGAGGGGACGAAGCGGCCGGCGTGGCGGAGGCGGAGGCGTGTCATGACCCAATATACCAGGGGTACAGAAGCCCAAGGATGTCAAGCCCATTTGCCGAGCTGGCTCAATAGAAGCCCAGGTCCAAAACTACATATCTTGAGCTATGCACATCTCTGGAATCCATCGATCAGAAAATCAGAAAGAGAAAAGAGAGAACGGAAGTCTTCTTCCTCCTCCTGCTCTAGAAATCCTATCCCTTCTCCGATTTCCCCTGTGATCTGCTCACGCTCCCGGAGTTCATCTCACCGGTGAGCAACGGGTTATTACAGTGGTATCAGAGACTCGTCTTTCCTCGGCAGTGGGCGTGGGTGCAAGTGATCCGCTCCGTCAGTTCGTCGCTGGCAGGAGCTATTGATCCATCGGTGAGTTGCTTCGGCCCGATCTGCGTGTTGGTGGTTACCTGCTTGTTGTTGGGATTCGATTGGTGGTCTGGGAATTCATCTGCTCTAGTTGGATTGGTTTGAATCGTATGGGATTTTTTGCATCGGAGTGATCTGTTCGTGACTGGGATCTGAAGATTTGGTGTACTACTTGAAGTTGGTGGATTGACTGTGTTGTTGTTGGGATTTCTCACTGGATCTCGGGGTTCTTTCTCTCTACTTGATTAGTGGTGGTGACCAGGGAGTCTGCATCTGTGCAAATTTGGTTCGGTGGATCGAGGTTTTTTTTCTGGTTCCTTGTGGGATCACCATGTCAAGAGTGTCAGCGGAATGCTTGTTGAGGCAGCTGAGGGAGGGGATGGACCAGTTGAGGGCAAGGATGGCGGTGGATGAAGTCAACTGGCAACAGTGGATGAAGCAATGGAGTTCCCTGCAGGAGAGCCTGTGCAATCCGAAGGCACAGGAGGTGATGGGGATGGGTGCCCACGAGGTGTTTGACGATATGCCTCATTGGGACAGAGATGCAGAACAGGCTAATCAGGTTGTGTTCGAGGACAGAGACAACTTTGTTGGTCAGCATATGGTGCCTGCAGAACAAAAGCACGTGCAGATTCCATCTTCGGTGGTGTGGGATGGTGCTCTACAAGATGGGCTGGATGAAATGCCTTGTGTTGATGTTGTTTGGGATGGTGAGATACTATTTGACCTGAACGTGCATAGTGGCTTATTGGAGCAACTAGCCAGTGGAAGAAATTACAAGAATGATGAGAAGACCAATCCACCAATTGATCTTGAAGCCAATGAGGTGATTACCTGTGTTGGCAACTCATCACTGTTTTTGGAGCCTGCTGAATGCAATCCTTCAGTTGTAAATCATGTGAACGGAGAAAGAGTCACCGTTGATGAATCAATGCCTTTGAAGTCACTTAATGGGCAAGAGAGACTGGGGGCAAACTTATTGATACTGATGCAGATGCATGCCTTGATAGAAATGATCCAAACTGTGACAGTGGTAAGGAGCCATATAAGTTAGTCGAAACCCCTGTTTCAACCCCACTAGAAGACTACAAGAAATCTGCAGTGGAATATTTGAGGAATGATGATGTGCTTTGTCTTGTCAGTAGCTCACCATCATTGCTGGAACTGACTGTTCGTATCAAAGACCAGGCATTTGATGCAACTCCTAGTGTGGACACTGCCAAAGACACAATAGTTGGGCCACTGCATCTTTCTTCTTATTGGTTGAACTTCCATACATTGCGTCCTCCTGACTTGGTGAGTGCATTGCCGTGGCTGTGGGGTACTATCAGGTGCAGTTCTAGTCGGAGAACAATAGAATTATACAACTGTGCCACTGCTGTTTGTTTGCTGGAGCAAACTCTTTCACTGAAAATTTGGCAGCATCTCCTTGTGTCTAGAAATGATACACCGAAGTTGGTTGCCGAGTTGATTGCTACCAATTGGCTTGCCTCTGTTGATGATCCATCTCTGTACCGTCTGCTTGGAGTGGCTGACATATACCAAGTGGCCAATGACTTACAAGGCAAGGGAGCAGAAATGTTGGATGAGTTAGTGACACACAACTTTAGCTTGCATGACACTGAGTCATATAATTTGGTGAAGTTGCAAACAAATATGGGGCAAGAGAATGGCATCCTTAGTGGGAACCAAGCTAACCTGTACACAAGTTACAAGAGTTTTCTGCTCATGGGTAGGCCACTATTGATGATCCTTCGTTCAGTTCGTATGCAGTGGGATCCGGGTATCCGCACGGCCACAGCTTGGGGACAAGCTGTGTTTCGAGGGGGCGGTAATGTCATGACCCAATATACCAGGGGTACAGAAGCCCAAGGATGTCAAGCCCATTTGCCGAGCTGGCCCAATAGAAGCCCAGGTCCAAAACTACATATCTTGAGCTATGCACATCTCTGGAATCCATCGATCAGAAAATCAGAAAGAGAAAAGAGAGAACGGAAGTCTTCTTCCTCCTCCTGCTCCAGAGATCCTATCCCTTCTCCGATTTCCCCTGTGATCTACTCACGCTCCCGGAGTTCATCTCACCGGTGAGCAACGGGTCATTACAAGGCGGGGCCGGAGGGCGGGGTCGGCGATGTGGCGGCGGAGGAGCTTGCAGGAAGCGGCGCAGCGCACGAGCGTGGCAGGGTCGGTGCGAGCGGCGATCTCGAGAAGGAGATCGAGCGGGAGAGATGGCCTCGGGTGTTGCTCTTCTCCTTCCCCTTGCCTTGGTCGTTTGCGCGATCTCATCGTTAGGACGGTGGATGTCGGCATGGATTATTTGGTCCTTGAAAAATCTGCAACTTTTTTGGCGTCGTCGCGCTGCCGGTTGTTGCTCGGCATGGGTGTCCGTCTGATCATATCGATGATCTTTGTTCAAGGAAAATATCCTAGCTCAGCTCGAGGCTAAATTAAACCGACGTGGATCGAAAAAGTTTAGAACTCGGATACTACAACTCAGATGCGATAGGACTCCGATCCGTCTCCGGCCATATACGACAGGTCTTTAGAAGTACGTTAGCTTTCCTGATTAAAATCCATATGGAATAAGCACTGAAATCCAGATGGAAGTATACCATATGGAAGACGACATTCATTAAAAGTCAAACTAAATGATGTTTTTCTTTCCAGTTCGTGCTCCATGGTCCATTGAACCACTGACGACTTTTTAAGTTCTCCATTTTCACAATTTTCAGTTACTTCTGATGGTGTAATAAGCATGCTCATGCAATATGGTGGAGGAATCCATGTTATAAATGATGAGAATTTATTATGTAATACACTGCAGATGATGAAGTCAAATTATTAGTGTGCCCCTAATTTTCTGTTGTTGAAGGCCGGCTGGCCGTTGATGAGCTGGGCGCGCCCGCCACCGGCGTGAAGCGCGACGTCGCGCGCGTTGTACCACGTCAGCCAGCAGATAGTTTCAAAATAAAAAAAACCACCCACCGGCCCACGGCAGCAAATGCTACGCCGCCTCCCGCCTCCCGCCGCCCACGCCACGACGGCCGCCGTGCTCGTAGACGTTGCTCGCTGTGTCGCCCGGCCGATCACCCATGGGATCGAAATGAATTTGGCCCGCAAAGAATCCGGGCGAGCGAATGGGCTGTCACGTATACTCCGTACTCATCAGAGGTGCTACGTGGTGGAGAAGCGAATGGAATCACCAGCGGCCCAAAGTGGAACGGAACGTGGGTTGGGCCTAAACCGACATGAAAGGGATGATGGGCCTAGGCAGCAACCCAAGGAGTTCTATCAATAGCACAGCTCTCGGCCTGCTCAGTTTCCAAAAAAAAACTCCCGTGCCCTATATCATTTTACAAAAAAAAAGTGATTTCATGTGTGAAACTACAAGTTAGACTTCATTCATATAAAAAAATACCAACATTTACTTTACTTCTATAAAAAATGAAATCCATGTACAAAAGCATGCAATGTCCTGCTTCATTCCTTACTTTTCACATCCTTGCGTGAAGCGGATGAGAAATGCGTCATTTTATTTAATTTGTGAATGTTTTCTCGGAGATGATAATCTATCTATATCATCTTTGGCACACATGAAATTTGGGAGAGGCGGCCTCGCTCTCCCTTTTATTCCCCTTTGCTTGTAAATAAAAAAAATATCATCCTATGCATAAATGGCACTTACCAGACGCAAACATATTTGCGGCATCGTACAAGTACGTATTATTTCCAGTGTAAAAATATATCTGGTTTCTACCGACCAAGCAGATCAGCGTAAATCTTTCTCCTACACTCGATGAGCTTCTCGATCTCACGCGCCGCCGCTGTGCCGCCGCCGTTGCCGCTTCTCCTGAGCTTGGCAATACGGTTGTCAATGCTTTTGATCTACACAGAAATAAACAATCCACATCACTGGTCGCTTAACTACGTACTTATACACTTTCGCAAAAAAAAAACTACGTACTTATACAAAGAGCAAATATAATCTTCTTTTCAAAGAAAAAAGAGCAAATCATCGGGAAGATATATTATTATTATCTAGGAGCTTAGCAAGGACAGAGCACATAATTAAATTGAGGAGCTAGGTCATGAACTGGTGGTGAATACGTACTTTTCGGTAAGGCCAGCGAGGTACCCGGAACCTGCGGCTGGCGGTCTTGAGGACGGTGGCGCAGACGCCCAGCTGCCTGGCAGCCTCTGACATGCGGAGGTGGAAGTAGCGCGCGATGTCACCCAGCTGCAGATCTTTCGCTCTCTCCCTCTGCAAAACCGAGCTTGTGATCAGATGCATTATTATTTCTTAAGTACACCTTAGATACACCTTTGAACTCTATGGTTCACATTAGATACACCTTTGCACTTCAAAAAATTAAGGTTTTAAATAGCCGGCTATAGCCTCCGCTATCTCCAGCTATAGCTGATTTAAAAAAATGCCGCCGCTATTTGCTTCTATGTGTAATTTAGTCGCTATTTACCGCTATAGCTCTATTTAGCCAGCTATTAGCTGTTTTAGGAGCTCTGCCGCTAAATGTCTTAACCTGCTATTTAAAACCTTGCAAAAAAATTGAAAACCAGATTCTAGGAGGCTATAATAGCCTACATCTTCTAATCGCAACTCATGTTAAATTCCAATGTAAACTAATCATAACCAATAAGGTGTAAAAACAAAAGATGTACGTGCGAAAACACTGCCGAAACTTATTTTTTGCTACTTCATGTACTCATCAATCATCATCATGTAAAGCACAAATGTAAGGACCAAAATTCTGATATTAGATTTAGCTTTTCCCCTTTCTGAAGTTTTTATCGGTATCTCAAGTTTTAAAGTTGTAGAGGCTAAAAAAAAGAGTTTTAGAGGCTAGGCCATAAAATACTAATGTTTTTTTTGTGATTACGTGAAAGACACACCCTACATGTGCACACGTCACACAAAATTTCTCAATAAACCGGAATATCACACGTTATATATAGATTGATCAAGAATGATCGCTTGTCATAGGTACCTGGATCGCGAGTGCACTCCTCCCAACGGGGCGGCGAACCTCTCGTTGCTCTTGCTCGTTGTTAGCACTTGGTTCCGAGGGCCCTAAATATTTGAATCAGTAGACTTCATTCGTAACTGATCGATAAACTGAATGCAAAACTTAAATCCTAGAACGACCTAATGTGAAGGGCAAGAATATATCAGAAGTGCTGAGATGCACAAATTACCAACCTGCTGCAGATGATGGCACCACATGGGCTTGCTCGATGATGGGCTGTGCAGGAGCATCATCATCAGCAGAACCGGCGAGTTCTTGCAGCGGCTGATCACCACCACCATTTTCGACGACTGCTGCTGCCACAGTTTCCATCCCTTCACGGCGATCATCGTCGTCAGCAGCCTTGCCGCCATAGTTCATGCTGGTGCAGAGGACATCATGGAATGCCGAGATCGAGTCATGGACGAGGGTGTAGCCTCCGCCAGCACGCTGCTGCGCGTAGTCCGTCAGGTAGTGTTTCACCCACTCATAGTCCCGGCCCCTGAAACTGGATGCTTGCCAACCAAAATTACATGTAGATCGATATGCATATGGCAAGAGCATTCTAAGAAACACTTGAAAGGCCGGGTAAAATGAAATGAAATTTAGGAGTAGTTTATCGATCTCTTACTCGACGTAGGACTGATGCGTCAGGTCTGTTGCCACTCCCTCCGAGTTGATGCGATACACCTCCAGGGTTGCATGGTAGAACACGCCGACGGCGCCATGGATACTATGCTTCGTTGCCAAAAACCCTAGAAATTCATTCGCAGGACATGTCAGATGATGCATATATATAGCATTCTCCAGCATGTGTGTTAATTTGATCGATCGGGCATCATCCATGTATCTATGTCGATCGGTATGCGTGTCTACCGTTCGAATGCAGAACTTCTCGCAGTACATGGCAGCCGGTGCAATCCAGCGCGTTCTGCTGGTGCGCGGCGCCCGCCGCCGACGTTGATGCGGCCGCCGATGTGCTAGCAGAGCCGATGCCATGCGCGCTGCTGCCAGGACGATCGGCGGTGACGGCGGCGGCGGCGCTGTGTGTAGGAGCGCTGCCGTCGGCGCCGGAGTTATTATCCAACATCGCCGGCCACTCGAGGGGGTTATTATCGTCGCCGGAAGAGCCGCCGCCTGCAGTGGCGCCCTCGAGGACGCCGGCGCCGGGGATGTCGAGCAAGTGCATGACGTCGTCGAAGTCATCCTGCATGACGTACGGGTCGTAGGGCCCTTCTTGCCAGTCGGATGCACCACCCTCGTTGTGGCCGTCCGCCATTATTATTATTACGTTAAAGTTCGACGACGGCCGTGGGCGAGGGCGCTGTGTCGCCGGCCGGCGGCCTGCCGCCGTGGGGTACGTGAGCGGGCGTGCGAGAGGGCGCGAGACGACGCAATGGAGCGCGAGGGGAAATGGGAGAGATGGTTGCAGTTTTGACGAAGGGGCCGGATCGAGGCGGCGGTTACTCGAGATCTCCTGGACGTACGCGTACGGATACACAACTACACACGCGGCGGGCTGCCTGACGACGATGATATGATGGTGTCAGAGTCAGAGGGCATGTTTCTCAAAAAAAGAAAAAGTCAGAGGGCATGTGTGTCCGAACGGGGTTTGTTATACTTGTCGCCGCAGCCTCGGCGGTTGGCAATGCGTTATGCATTCATTGATATGTTTGCGAAATGGGGGGGTATTCATTCATTGTCGCCGCAGAAGAACGTAGGGGGTTATTCATTCATTCGTCAGAGAAGAATGTAGTGAGTTGGAACTCAATGATCGTGGCCCTGCAGAAGAACCCTGCATCTCTTTCAGTCAACAATTCAATGGGATCGGTATTTTGCCTGACGACGTACTTTCTTTCTGCAGTCAGAGTGGTTTAGTTCAGAGGGACGGCGCCATTTCACAGAAACGAAGATGGTCATGGGATTAAACCCAGGGCTGAACGACGTTTATCAGCAATATGTTGATTTAGATTTTGCATACAGTTAAAAGAAGTTCAAGAAAATGTTGAAGCATGCATGTAAATGACATTGTTAGACATACATATTGGAATAATAAAAAGGAAAAAGTCCGAATTACTCCCCTCAAGTATAGCGAAAGTCTAGATAACCCCCTAAACTATGTTTTGGTTCAAATTGCCCCTTAAACTATGTCATTTGGTACAATTTACCCCTTAACACAATTTGTCTTTTTGTTTCTCCATACACAAGTGCAATTTAAAGTTTAACTTTTGCAAAATTATAGCAGACTGTATAAGACATGGTAAAAAATATTTTATAAATTTTTTGTCACTGTTTTGATAGGTTAATATATTTAATAATAAAGTTATCCTTAAAATACAATATTATATAGAAAGTAGTGATGGAAAATTCATAAAATATTTTCTAATATAGATTATGATGTTCAC
>OAMR01000002.1:3065815-3077994 GCA_900205405.1 Echinochloa crus-galli
CCCTCGCAGTCGCCATCGCCGGGCGCGGCCGCCGGTGCAGCCTCATCCCGCCCCGCCCCGCCTCACTCCCTCCCTCGCTGCCTCACCACTCCTCTCTTCCCCTCTCTTCCTCCCGCCTCATCCAGATCTGGGGAAGTGGCGAGGAGCGAACCGAAGCAAACCCCGGCCCAGACGCCGGCGAGCCGCGGCCCCAACGGCGGCGAGGTAGGAGGAGGGCCGGCTGGCGGGTGCCCGCGATGGGGAATAAGATCGCACGGACGACGTAGGCGTCGGCGACAGAGTACTACCTCCACGACCTCCCGTCCACCTACAACCTCGTGCTCCTCGACGTCGTCAGCCGCGACCGCTTCCTCAAGTCCATCCGCTGCAAGCACGACGAGGGGCTACTCCTCGTCAAGGTCTACTTCAAGCGCGCCGGCGAGCCCATCGACCTCAAGGTAACTTTGGCCGCCGGCTGTTTCTAGCCGCGAATTCCTCCGGATTTGGTTACGAATCGTGTTGTGAGATGAGATCTCGCTGATGGTTTCACCAGATATATGATTTTCAATCTCATGCTTTTTAGTGTCATTAACTTGAACTTCTCTGAGAAATTATTTTGCTGTCAATCATGAAACATAAAAATATATACTCTCTCTAATATCTGTAGTCAAACTATTCTCCTATGTATATAGAGTAAATATATGCATAAAAATTATTACTGTGAGTTTAAAATGTGTAGTGTTATTTCTTGCCCATCCCTTTTTTTATTTGACGCTTAAGAATGTAACCTGTCTCTTATACACATCTGTCCGTAGCAACGCACGTTATGTCAAACCAATTAAACTGATTTCTTTTGTGAATTTCTGGAATTAATTGGCCAGGAATCTCAACCTAACCCAATAGCGAAACTTGTGGTGGTTTCACCGAAATCTGAATGGTGGTTTGGGAGTTATACCCGAAACTTTGTCGCTGTCCTGTTAGGAAGCACGTGCGTCTATTTTCGTCCAATTAATTGTCTATGATCTGCAGGGGCCGGCCTATGATACTGAGGCAGCTGCTTGTGCGTACAACCTTGCAGCTCTCAAATACTGGGGTCCTGCAACAGTACTCAATTTCCCTGTAAGTATTTGAATAATAGTATAATTCTTGGTCCCTGGTCTTGTTCTTCATTATCGGTAAAAGCTATTTTTAGGGGACCTTTTTTGGAGGGACTGGTAAGAGCTATTAAGCACGCTTCTTTAGTAGGAAGATCAGTTCTGCTGTTTGTAGCATCAAATTCAGTAGTTCTATCCAAGGCCAAATAATAGTTCACTGTTTCATAGTTCCCCATAAAGATTTCTACATTATTTTTTTCTGCATATCATGTATCTCTGCATAATCATTTGTTATTGGATTACTGCTGCAGTTTTCACCCTTGGAAAGCTAATGAATGTGAAACAAGATTATGGAGAACTTTCTTAGATAGTGAGGTTTGTTCATGTTATTGAATACAATATCAACTCCATCCTTTTTATGCTCTATCCTGTATATGTTTGTTCTTCCTTGAGATACTGTAACTGTGCAAGGATTGTACTCGGTTAGCCAATCAGTTAATAAATGTCAAGTGTTCAGTAGACATTTTTTTTTCATTTCCTTGATGAGTTCTCAGATTTGCAAGCCCCATTTGCTTGGTCGTTCTTATATTGGATTTCTTTGATGCAGGGTACACATGCTAAACAAGGACGGTCTTCCCTACTTCAAGATTTTCACTAATGCAGTTCTAGTGCTTCTAATCTTGGTGAAATCAAAGCTTCCTGAATACCAATAGTTGATACGTCTGAAAAGTGTGTGGAGTTGTTGATTGCTATTAGAAATGTTGCATTAGTGAAAAGTGTGTGGAGTTGTTGATACCAATAGTTCTGAAGTTTGATGTATATAAATATACAATGGAAAAAGCATGTTATCTATGATGTATATAATGGATAAAAAAGTGTATTTGTGATGTATATAGGATGTTTTATCTTTTTTTTTGTTTTTTTAATTTGTCATTGGAGACACTTTGCTGGTAAAACGCGTCTCCTATAACTGGTTATAGGAGACGCGGGTCTACAAACCGCGTCTCCAATGACCTTATTGGAGACGCGTTTCACCTTAGACAGTGTCTCCAATGACCGTCTTTGGTGACGCGGGTCACTGAACACGCGTCTCCAATATGTCAGTCATTAGTGACGCGTAAAATCTGCGTTTCCTTTGACTTTACATTAGAGACGCATCTTTAGTGACGCGTAAAAAACGCGTCTCCTTTAACTGTCTAGACGCGTCGCTAATAAGGATTCTTGACATAGTGAGTTGTCGGCATGAGATTAAAACAATGGATCCAATGAACCTATGACATGCAAGAGTAAAATATTAACAATGTTCTTAGATATACTTGTATCATGACGTCTAAAGTTAGCCTAGCATTTTGCACATATTCCCATCGGACAACTATATATTACTTAAGTCACATGTCATCCTCAATCAGATTGATGCCTTGACCATTGGGTAGTACACATAGATATGGGGGTTCTTAATTTTGAAGTTTGATTTCTCTCTAAGGAAATTAAAAGCTCACAATTATTGGGAGAATTGATCCTTATATTTTCTTAAAAGGGAGGATTAATTCCAACTTTTTATTGTGAAATTTCAATCCTATGACCCCAAAAATCTATTGATAGATTAAGGTTGTATGGCCTTTACTCAATAGCCTTTTGCGATAAATGAGACCAATGCAAATGTTGAAGAAATTGGCAGGAAGGTGGAAACTGGGGGCTACGCACATATATAATACCTAAAGCATTTGCATGGAACAAACTACATCTAATTGTGTACACGTTCAGATCACTGCCATGATCGATCAAACAAGGATAATACGTTTTTTGTTATGCAAAAAATTTGAGTATAACTTGCAAGAAACTCTTAATTTGAAAATGGAAGGTGTTATTTACACTCCTGTAATCTCTAAGGCAATAATATTCCTTAGAAACTGTTTGGACAAATAGGTTGGAGTCTCTTACCATACTAAATTGATACTATCGTACTGATCAACTTAACGCAGAAAAATGTAACATAAAAACCAGAAATTAAGTGATGGAACTTACATTGACGTTGCTGTCAAACTAAAGTAGATACTTTGTACTGCTTCTGGATTAAGCATTACGGTTGATAGAAAGAGAATCCATCATCAGCAGTGGAGTGTGAATATATGATTTATATATTGAATATAATCTTGACAACCTACTCCACAAGATTCAGCGACATTTATTCTGTTCTGCCTTCAAAATTTACTTTCGTAATCTATCTAACTCTACATACTTTTGGCCTGTCAGAGCCAATTAACCACGTGCACCGACAAATTAACTTGCCCACCTTTCAAGCTATAATTAGGAGACGATTCATTGAATATAATCTGGAGAACCTACTGTACAAGATTCAGTGCACGCGGTTTATAACAGCTGGAAGCATGAAGGTTAAATAACTAATGGTAAGTGTCTTCAACAGAAAAGGATCAAGATTGTGTACATGAAAAAAGTAAGTCTTTTTTTTTATTGGGTATAGATCCCTTTCACTCTCACTGATGAGATGGATACTAGCTGATTTTACTTTTCCATGTCCTGCGGTATTGGAATCCCTTTCACTCTCAATATCTCTAAAGTTGTGTAGTGTGGCTTAAAAATGAAGATAGATCTTGGAAAGTGCAGAAAGTGTAAATCTGAGATAGCAGCCCAGTGTGCATGGGCTAAGTGGGCTCAAACGCTCAAGGCCTAGCTGGCTATATGATTTTTTATAAACACTGGCTACATGATTTTAGTGTAGTCTAGTCTTTTTTTAAAAAAAACACACACACAGTACAAACATACATACATGTAAACTCATCGTTTATGCATGTACAAACTCTACCTCTAGGAACGTCTATGAGAGATTACCTGTCGGAGGTACAGATCAAGATGCAGGCGGGGCGGGTTTTACCGCAAACCCGCTGGGCAAACCCGCACCGCGTACCCGCAATGGGCCCCAAATCAGGCCGCATTAGCGATGCGGGCTTACGGGGACAGCCCGCGTGAGCCGCCGGCGCCGCAGCAGCCCACAAAAGAAAAAGAAAAAGGAGGGATCGAGAGAAACAGATCGGGAAGAGAGGGGGACGCCGGCGATGGCGACGGCACGACCACGGCCACGCTCGCCGCAGTGCACGCGCTCTTCCAACTCCAAGTTGTCTTGGAATTGGAGAAAAAGAAGTGTTGGACTGTCCAATGATAAATAGTTTCATCCTCACCTGATGAAAAAACATTCATTAGCAGAGCTTCAGATACACAGAGAAATCCAACTTCAGAGCTAAAAAGCATGATGTACATGTAGATGCAAGCGCACGCACCGCGGCGAGCGTGGCCATGGTCGTGCCGTCGCCGTCGCCGGCGTCCCCCTCTCTTCCCAATCTGTTTCTCTCGATCCCTCCTCTTTTTTTTCTTTTGTGGGCTGCTGCGGCGCCGGCAACTCACGCGGGCTGTCCGCGTAAGCCCGCATCGCTAATGCGGCCTGATTTGGGGCCCGTTGCGGGTACGCGGTGCGGGTTCGGGAATCCTTCCGGAAGTTTTTTTTAGCTAGTTAGCTTTCAATGTTTGAGATCCGTGCATATCATATAAACGAACTAGATTATTGTGAAAGAAGAGTCAACAACAGTGAAAGAGGTGCACGTGGACAGCTAGCGGTATGGCTGGCGGTACGCGGCGCCGCATGCATGAGCAGGCCGGATGTGAATCCATTTAGATTTCGATCTTTAATTTCAATTTTCTCTCAAACCGTAAATCATTTTTCAAATCCGTTTGAACCATAGTATTCGTTAGAATTTATACGACAAAACAAGCTCCAATTTGAATATATTTTATATTTTTAAATAGTTTTTTAAAAATCAACATTTGCTAGAAACTAGTTCAACATTTGTAATATACTATTTTAATATTTTTTTAGAAAATGTCGAATTAGTTTTCTATAAATGTTGAACCAATATTGTTGAAATGTTGAATTAGATTGATAAAAATGTTGAATCTAGTATCATATTAAATTGTTGGATGCTAATAAAATTTTGTGTCAAAAAATATTCGAATAGCTACGTGTGTGACTTTATTTTCAACGGAATGAAAAAAGTCTCGTAGAGAATGCGCATAGGTACACATAAGTAATTCTAGTGTGTTGAGTCTAAATGGGCATCTAAACCAAGTTGCTTATCTAGCACATGGAAGCTGTATAGGAGCCCCGTGCGGGTTTGTCCAGCGGGTTTGCGGCAAAACCCGCCCCGCCTGCATCTTGAGCCACGACGCCCGGCTTTCGCAGGAAGCTGACGGCAAGGTTCAATCTGTACTACAACTCGAGCAGATCCCTCTCGCAAATGCTCCAGAGAGTCCAGACTCCAGCGGTTGCAGTAGACTGCAACTCGCACAGCCATGCAGGTTAATTACCTTTCAGCGCCCAATTCTGCGACATGACGGTCGAGCTAGAGAAGGCGGTCGTTTCTATCATCATTAGATTGTCTCGCAGTTTAGTCCTGCACAATTGGTTTTATAATCAAACTGTATTTAATACTAAAACAGTTAATGTGTAATCTAAAATTTAGCCTCCTAAATCAAACAACCCTAAAAGGGTGACCGCGTTCAGGCGTGGAGTCCTCAAGTTCCAGTGCATTGGAACCGCGATGGGCATGTCCTTGTTTTGAGTGATTCGGATCAATTTTACACGCCAGCACATGAGAAGTGCTCCAGTCTAATTTCTAGCACGAAAACGAAAGCAACCCATCAACTAATTAACTACTTGATGCTAAAAAATTATAATCAACTGCTTCCCCCGTGTCAAAATATTTATCGCCATTGACGTTTTATACAACATTTGACCATTAATCCTATTTAAAAAATTATTGTACATATTTGAAAAAATAAGTCAAACTCAAAATTCATCTGATGATGAAGTAAGTCACAAATAAAATAAATAATATTTACATAATATTTTGAATAAGACGATTCGTCAAACATAGCAAAAAAAGTTAATAATGACAAATATTTCGATACATAGGGAGTATGTTCTTAATTAATTTTTGTCTGGATCCCGAATGAGCCCGGCCCTGCCCTTTCCTTGGCCAGCCATACGATCCATCCCCATCCGATTTGCATGCTCGTTCTCGTCACCACGATCCCTTCTCCTGGGTCGTTTCATTTTGCGCATGATGGCGGATTGTGATCCGCAGCTTAGATATTGTAAAAAGGGATGGAAACCTAATCAGTGACGATTGCTGATCCTGCACCTGTGAGCTACTGCCCCAGCCTATTCCGTGGTGGCAATGGCACTGCCGAAGGTTAGTGCCCCGACCCACTACGCGAAACATATTGTCCTCGAATTTGTCACTGCAATTTTGTAGCCCAGAATGAAATTTAGTGTCATGACGTGGTGTCATCTACTGCAATTTTAAAGCGGGCGCAGACAGCTGCAGCACTTGCGACTAGAAGGTAAAAATTGACTGGCGGCGGCAAACGGCGGGACAGCCACGCGTCCCGGATCGACGCGTTAAGAGGATGCATCGGGGTAAATTGCTAGATGGCAAGGAACCAAACAGCTTGCTGTGTGCCTCTTGCAGTCCAAACATGCCTAAAATAGTACTGTATCAGGCAGGCTTCCAACACGGACCCAAAACAGCATTCGTCTCTAACAATACTGGAAGATAATTAGTGGGAGTGTAACTTAAACTACAGGTCCCATGCTAGCACTAAATAGTTATAAGATACAGACGCAGAACATATTACAAGACTTAGGCAACACATGTAGCTACAGATTACTACTGCCACCTCAAACCAGCAACTGTATTGAGATTGCGAGAGCGACTGCATCTAAAACAGCAGCATGAATTTCTCCCCATTTACATAGGTGTATTCACAGCCGTCATCGTCATGATCAGATTTATCCCCATCCATGTAGTCACGATGGCACCAATATGGCATTGGCACAGGCCACCTGCAGTGTTCAATGAAATAAAGTGAACAAAAGGATATCATATCAACATGGAAAGGAAAACTTTCTCAATAATCTCACTTTTTAAAAGCATGTCTATGGATTACGGACTACACGCAACACTAGTTTCTGTACCAACCAATCACATATCATTATAACGAATTAAAGAGGTTATCTCATACCAACATGAGAAGTAATATACCAACCATTCACATATCATTATGATACTGAATATTCAGAACTGTTGTGCATGCATCACACCTCCGAGAACATTAGAGCAATTAAACAACATGCATCCAGCCATAATAACAAATCATGGAAGTAGGCAAAAAAATGTCAATAAGACTTGGTCCTATTTCGCAGCAGAACATAAGCATCAGTAATCAGTTCAACTGTCGTGGGGAACAGTTAATGTCTGGCAATATTCACGCATGAACAGTACAAATAAAACTAAAACTGGCAATTGCCCCAAAGAGAGATCTGAGTCTTATAAAAAAAACCATCTGATCAATGTGTATCTTACCTATTAGTTAGGAAAGAATTACTTAGATCAACTATTACTATAATTGTTATAGGAATCATATATATATATATATATATAATATATATATATACTATATATATATATATATATATATATATATATATATATAACAAGATGCCTCAAGCTTAATATATAGAGACATGAATCAGAATACAGCCTGTTTAACCTATCTTTGTCAGCTGCAGCCATTTAACAGAAAGGTGCACCAAAGGCAACATTAATCAAGAAAGGCATAGACGTTGACAATAGCAAAGTTCTGATCTAAATCGTATTCAGCCAAACGCCCCTCATACACTTCATTGCCTTCATGGCGCACTGCAATCTACAAAATGGTGCAGCAAGAATCACATAATGACCGGAAGTAAGAAAATTAGTAATTAATGATTGTCAGCACCAACCTTTAACACAATATAATCTTTGTTTGTAGCACCATTCAGAGCTCTAACCAAACTTGCAGAAGTCAAAAACCTTGTAAGATGGTTCCTCTGATCTATAGCTATTCCTGAGCATGAAAATAAGGTTGACTCTCCTGCAAAACATCACAATTTGAATCATTTATAGCTGGTGGTGTCTCAATACATATTCATTGGACAATTAGAAGACTATAGAAGAAGCATATATAATCACCATTGCACAAAGTAATTGAGGTGACACATTTCGACAAATATGATTTTTGCTCATCATTGAACATAGTCCAAAAATCTTCATTTGTGTCCCCATACAAGCGACCTAGTTGAAGAAAAAAAAACAATAAGGCGACTGAGAATACTCAAATGAAATTGTGACGATGCGGGGGCAAAATAAGCAGAAAGAGGAAGAACTAGCATACCTGATAATACTAACCCAGTCTTGCGAGCTTTTCTGTTCTTACGAAAGGTTCTAGTGGCATTACAGCCCCTCTTAGCTTTCTGTATCTTTTTCAAGACCGAAACATAATCTTTCCTCAGGCGAATGGGAGAACAGAAACCCCTGCAACGATGGTAGAGTCAGTGGTGGCCCCAAAGCGAAATTGACCGGAAAATAAATAATTAATGCTGCTAGCATTTAGGGAAAAAACAAAAGAGCAAAATGTGAGGTCACAAGCGGTCAAGCAACAATGTAAAACAATAACCAACGAAAGGAATGCTAATATTGGCCTTATGTCATGGCTGCTGGTCCTCGACATAAGCCGGAGACACCAATGAAGAAGGTGGCCAGCTAGCATCATTTCTTAGCTCAACTATCAACTATAGCATGGAAAGCTGACATGAAATAGACCGCAACAGTTATAGCTGATGCATTGAAAGTATCTACCAGCTAAGGTTTCAATTGCTAGCTTGCTCCCCAACAGCATACATGGATGGTATCTTGGAGCAAAGGGTGTTACCACAAACACAACTGAGAAAATAGTTCACTTAAGCCTCATATTTTCTTTGGTGCACATTGTAGCCCACTAGTATTACGGTAGTCATCAAGCACTAAAGTATAGGTTTTACCTTCCATTGCACTAAGGGTCTGTTTGCTTCGAGACCTGGGGTAGGACACCTACCATTAGTTATATTATGGCAACAACACATCAATAGTTCACATCAGAAGTTGCGCATACCAAAGAATGTAGTGTGCATAAGTTAACTGATCAGATCTAACAGTATAAGAGTACAAATGAAACGGCCAAATAGTTTATATACAAATGCAACGAGCTTCTAAACAGAAACCATTACAAACTGCAACAATTTGTACAATGCCACAATGTTAAGAAGTCTCAAGGAGTGGCTGTGTGCTCACCTTCTAGATGGCTGCTAGATTTCTCACCAAGGGGCCTTGGTCCAAACCTGCAGAAGAACATAAAATTGACTACTGGCCCAAAAGTAAAATGGACAAAAAATGCACTAATACACGGAACGGTGCCAAAACGTACATGGGTACAATCTGAAGCAAGGAACAAGACAGTGAGGATGTCCAGGTTGTGGATATAATTGTTTCATGAAAACACAACCATAATTCTTTTCTAGTGTGCATATTCCAACAATACAAACATACACTTTTAACGTTGGCACAAGAAATATGACTAATCTAGTACAGATCAACTGAGATACATGGCCAAGGAAAACAAAAACTTTAGTTAAGGTGTCAAAGAAAAATATTAAAACTAAACATGAGAAGTGACAGAGCGCAGATGCCAAACAAGCTAAGGAACAGCAACAGATAATCCAGATTATTGCATACATATGTTGTCTGGCACACAAAAAGCTTAACTTCATGGGGAAGGGGAAAGTGAGGTAGAAGAGTAGAAATACCTGAAAAGCTTCAAACTTACAAGAGTTGCTTGTTGCTTCAGATGCTCGAAAATTGTGTTCCACGGTCGGAAAAAGGCTCTTCTCATAGTTGAATGAAGGCTCATGCCAACAAAGATCCCATCACGAGAAAAAAGTGGCCCACTTTCCCAAGGCTAATAACATAATAAAGGTGTCGGGCAACCAGGGTCACATTTGAATTAAGTGGTACGGAACAAGAATTACTTATAAAATAAAAAATATTGCTTGCATGCATATAATAATAGAAACAGAATAAAATTATCATATCATCATCCAAGTGTACCTCTGAGTTTTCACATGCAAGAACTTCATCATCCTCAGATACCCTTAAATCACAACTCAACATCACAGTCCTTGCAATTAGTTTGCCAGAGATGCCACGCCCTAAAGCTACTAATAATAGCTCACCATGTGACGGAATCTCCAGCACATGTTTAAGTCCAACATGAACATCAAGAAAGGCATAGACGTTGACAATAGCAAAGTTCTGATCTAAATCGTATTCAGCCAAACGCCCCTCATACACTTCATTGCCTTCATGGCGCACTGCAATCTACAAAATGGTGCAGCAAGAATCACATAATGACCGGAAGTAAGAAAATTAGTAATTAATGATTGTCAGCACCAACCTTTAACACAATATAATCTTTGTTTGTAGCACCATTCAGAGCTCTAACCAAACTTGCAGAAGTCAAAAACCTTGTAAGATGGTTCCTCTGATCTATAGCTATTCCTGAGCATGAAAATAAGGTTGACTCTCCTGCAAAACATCACAATTTGAATCATTTATAGCTGGTGGTGTCTCAATACATATTCATTGGACAATTAGAAGACTATAGAAGAAGCATATATAATCACCATTGCACAAAGTAATTGAGGTGACACATTTCGACAAATATGATTTTTGCTCATCATTGAACATAGTCCAAAAATCTTCATTTGTGTCCCCATACAAGCGACCTAGTTGAAGAAAAAAAAACAATAAGGTGACTGAGAATACTCAAATGAAATTGTGACGATGCGGGGGCAAAATAAGCAGAAAGAGGAAGAACTAGCATACCTGATAATACTAACCCAGTATTGCGAGCTTTTCTGTTCTTACGAAAGGTTCTAGTGGCATTACAGCCCCTCTTAGCTTTCTGTATCTTTTTCAAGACCGAAACATAATCTTTCCTCAGGCGAATGGGAGAACAGAAACCCCTGCAACGATGGTAGAGTCAGTGGTGGCCCCAAAGCGAAATTGACCGGAAAATAAATAATTAATGCTGCTAGCATTTAGGGAAAAAACAAAAGAGCAAAATGTGAGGTCACAAGCGGTCAAGCAACAATGTAAAACAATAACCAACGAAAGGAATGCTAATATTGGCCTTATGTCATGGCTGCTGGTCCTCGACATAAGCCGGAGACACCAATGAAGAAGGTGGCCAGCTAGCATCATTTCTTAGCTCAACTATCAACTATAGCATGGAAAGCTGACATGAAATAGACCGCAACAGTTATAGCTGATGCATTGAAAGTATCTACCAGCTAAGGTTTCAATTGCTAGCTTGCTCCCCAACAGCATACATGGATGGTATCTTGGAGCAAAGGGTGTTACCACAAACACAACTGAGAAAATAGTTCACTTAAGCCTCATATTTTCTTTGGTGCACATTGTAGCCCACTAGTATTACGGTAGTCATCAAGCACTAAAGTATAGGTTTTACCTTCCATTGCACTAAGGGTCTGTTTGCTTCGAGACCTGGGGTAGGACACCTACGGCCCCGCTGCACTTGCAGCGGAAAAAATTGGCACCAGAGTTCTAGCGGGATTCGGCAAGCAAATGAACTAAGTGGATGCCCAAGTATGTGCAGTCCGCCACAAGTTCATCAGAAACCAAACATCAGCTAAGGTTGGTGCGGCGAGTTTTGAGCAGTTCCAGTCGAGAACCAAATGGGCCTAAATGTAATATACGACTTAGTCTATACAAAACCACCATAGAAGCAGGCAAGCAGCCGTATATGCAGCCTCACAAATGAAAATTTCACGTCTTTAAGATTTCCAATTGTCCATCTAGATGGGGCGGGCAATTCAAAACACGTTGGCAGAATTTGATTTAGATAGTAACATGCTTCAGTGAAACAAGCTCTTGATCATTCAAAAGGAATACTATGGAACTAAAATGAAACGGCACAAGGATATTCCTTATGCTTGCGGTAGTGCTACTTGTATGAGATTAGAAATCATATTCGATTCTTTGTGCAATTTCTCTACAAACGTTGTAGAATGGAACAATTTCGTACCACCCAATCAAGCGATCTTAATGAAAGAATTCAAGCCGCTAAACTACAAGTTCCGATTAGATGAACACTATC
>OAMR01000002.1:3098583-3111638 GCA_900205405.1 Echinochloa crus-galli
TCCGCGCCGGCCGCGCTGCCCCGCCTCTACACCGCCCGGCCGCCTCCTCCAGTTCTTTCCCCGCCCGCCGGAGCAGCTCGCGCGGCCGCCCGCCGGAGCCGCTCCCGCGCCCGTCCGCCGGGGATGCCTCCATTGAGCGGCGGCAGTGCCTGCGGCCGGCGGAACTCGCACGCGGCGGGGCTCACCAGCAGCTCCCGTGGTTGGCGGAGCTCGCGCGCGGTGCCCACGGCCGGCGAGCTAGCCGGAGGAGCGCCGCCGACGGCTGGCCTCGGCTTGGTCGCGAGAGGAGGAAGGAAAGAGGATGGGTCCTCTGTTGAAGAAGAGGATTTATGGGTCACCAATCCTTTCACTTAGGCAATCCAAACAAGTAGATAGGTCTCTTATTTGGGTCTCTATTCTTGGAGACAGTCTAAAATGTACTCTAGCAGCTTGATACACGTCGTGGAGCAAGCGCAAGCGCAACGAGCAGGACACACCCGTCCATGCGGTGGGCCCGGGCTCGCCCACCAAAATCATGGAATGTTTGGCCACCGTGGCGACACCGCGACACAGACCGGCGCGGGCTGCGCAGCAGGCCCCACGCGGAGGAAGGAAGGCTCGCTGCTGGAAGAAGGGGCTCGCTTGCTGCGGCTGCAGCCAAGCCGAGGTGGAGAGCGCAAGGATGAGCGACCTTTTCCTCCAGGAACAGCTGCAACTGCTTGTTTCTTCCCGAGTTCCTGGGATTTTGGCCACCTGCTTCGTTAGATTGTGTGTTGGAATTGATTGCAAGAAGCTGCGCATCTGAGATGGAAGAAAAAATAAATTGTCTTCTATGCATTCCATTTCATTCAATTTCCCGAGTTTGCACGGTTATCCAATTTGTTTGCACTTGCCCAACCTGGAGAACACCATGCAAGCACAACGGGCCGTTCAATTTCGTCAGTTCGACAGGCAAAAGCGTGCCGCCTCCCTGTCGCTGCCCCGGCCGTGGACCCCATTCGGCGCCGCGCGTGCAGCAGCGAGTGGTGGCTCTCCTCTCCTGGCGCGGCGGCCGAGTGCGCACGAGCACGCCGAGTACCCTACCAACTAACTGGTCGATGCACGCATGCCTACATGCATAAAACCATAACTTGAGACAGTGCAAAAGCCTATAGATTTGCCAAAACTATAGCTTTCTTTGGAACCGAAAGTCTAGCTATTTTGCCGCCGGTGTAAAGTTATAGTTTAATTAGTCTCAACGTTTGTCAAAATAGTTATAAGTTTTTGCAAAAAGTACCAAAAGTTGTAGGATTTGCAATGCATTTCTCTCTAAATCACTCGGTACAACTCAAGGATAGCTGCAGTTTGGTTGAAAGAAAGGAGGGAAGACGGAAACAAGTCCATCCATCTTATCTTTACCAAGACATAACAACAGTCCATTGCTGCTATATGTGGTCATAAAACAACGATACAGATCATGTCCCGTGGCCACCAAGCCCTTTCGGTGAAATCAGTTCCACAACAAATATTCACCGCTTCAAGTGCCCAAAGATGTTCACAACAGCGACCTCTTGACTAAAATTCATTGACAGGCAACAGGCCAAAAAATTCTGTGAGCAAACTCCAATGCCACCGCTGGAGCTCTATAGCAAGCAGCTTCACTTTTGTTGCCCAAGAACAAGAATTGATTTGCATGCGTCTGTATCACAACCTAGATTTGCTGTTGTACTCGTCTGATGGGATCTTGGAAGTATTGGAGGGAAATGAGAAGGGCCTCCTAGGAAAAGTTGGCTATTATTGTTAGCATAAACAGATTTCATAACAAATGGACATTTTTAAGGCTTAGAACACAGGTACCTCTGTTCTTATTGTTCTGCTTCCTTGGTTGGGGCACGTATTCAAATAAGATGTGAATACATCATTCGCATGTTTGCCCTGTCAGAGAAGTATACGAATTTAACACCAAACGAAGTAATAGTATGACAATATTGATCAAATGTAAGAGTCCCCACAAATGAAAGATGAACATTTTCAGCTACCAAATTAGCTCAGATTTTCATGAATGTTAACAGTGCTCTTAAGTCTTAATTCAACAGACTTATGCAACTTTAACACCAAGTAATACAACAACAACAACAATAACAACAACAACATAACCTTTAGTCCCAAACAAGTTGGGGTAGGCTAGAGGTGAAACCCAGAAACAGAATTTAGAGTTAGGGGAGAAAACAGAAAAGGAAGCAAGGATCACGGTTCGGGCACATTGATTGCTAGTCTCCAAGCGCCCCTATCCATAGCTAAATCCATAGAGATATTCCACTCTCTAAGGTCTCTCTTAACTGACTCGTCCCAAGTCAGTTTAGGCCGACCTCTACCTCTCCTAACATTGTCAACCCGTTGAAGAACCTCACAACGCATCGGCGCCTCAGGAGGCCTCCGTTGGACATGTCCAAACCATCTCAACCTATGTTGAGTCAATTTCTCCTCAATTGGTGCCACCCCGACCCTATCCCGAATAACTTCATTCCGTATCCTATCCCTTCTTGTGTGCCCACAAGACCACCGCAACATAAGCATCTCTGCTACACTCAGTTGATGTATATGCCGCCTTTTTGTAGGCCAACACTCAGCACCGTATAGCATCGCCGGGCGAATCGCCGACCTATAGAACTTACCTTTTAGCTTTTGTGGTACCCTCTTGTCTACGTGGACACCAGAAGCTTGACGCCATTTCAACCAACCGGCTGAAATTCTATGCCTAACATCTTCATCAATGTCACCATCCTGTTGTAACATCGATCCTAAATATCTAAAAGTCTCCTTCTTGGCCACCACTTGCCCATCAAGTCTGACGTCTCCATCTTCATATCGAGTCCCGCTAAATCGTACATCATGTACTCGACCTTGATCCTGCTAAGTCTGAACCCTTTCGACTCTAACGTGTGCCTCCACAACTCTAACTTCCTATTCACACCTGCCCTACTCTCATCAACTAGCACCACATCACCAGCAAAGAGCATACACCAAGGGATATCACCTTGTATATCCCTTGTGACCTCATCCATCACCAAAGCAAATAAATAAGGACTCAATGCTGACCCCTGGTGCAGGCCTATTTTAATTGGAAAATCACTAGTGTCTCCATCACAAGTGCGGACAGCTGTCATCGCATCCTTGTACATATCCTTGATGAGGGTAATGTACTTAGTTGGAACTTTGTGCTTTTCCAAGGCCCACCACGTGACATTTCTCGGTACCTTATCATATGCCTTCTCGAGGTCAATAAAGACCATGTGCAGGTCCTTCTGTTCCCTATATCTCTTCATCACTTGTCGTATCAGAAAAATCGCCTCCATGGTCGACCTTCCAGGCATGAACCCAAACTGGTTTTGGGTCACACTTGTCACTCTTCTAATGCGATGCTCGATAACACCAAGTAATAGTATGACAATAATTAATCAAATGAAAGAGCCCCCACTAATGAAAGATGAACATTTTCAGTTACCAAATTAGCACAGATTTTCATGCAATGTTAACAGTTTAAGTGCCCCTGAACCTGAAAGAAAGACATCATCCATTAGGTGCAAACTGAATCATTGTTATGAGTAAATCACAAGAAACTGAAATATCAAAGCTACTACAATCTTATTCATCCAGATAAGATAAGGCAGGGCAACGACACTTAAGTCAGAATGGTCAAAAGATTTTTGTCAGCATGTGTTCCATTGGTGGAGCTGATGAATCCACAAGAGTAGGGCCATATCTAAGAGCCCAAACCACCCACACAACTACACAAGGTCACATTAAGCCACATAAATGCAAAAAAAATCTTATGATATTTTAATTTCACGCTTAATCATATGATAAATTTGATGAAAACATACAACAACAACAAAAACAAAAACAAAAACAAAGCCTTTTGTCCCAAGCGAGTTGGGGTAGGCTAGAGATGAAACCCAAAAGACATGAAGGTCACATAAAACTGATAAAAAAAACTAATGGTGCTGCCGTATCTTCCTAACTGTGTAACATCCATTACCCTCCCTCTATCCCTCCCCCACCATCGCTAGTGACGGACCCAGGATTTGAACCTAAGGTATCCCTAGCAAAAAGCTCCAATCTTTACCTATTTCTAAAGAGAGGACGGATTCAGTGGTGAAATCGAAATTCTACTGTGAAAACTAGGCCGAAGAACTAATCTAAATCTTTCAGGAAAAGCACTTCAGCAGCTCCCCTCCTTTAATTTGTTGTTGGTTTGAAGGGCTCGAGCCTGGAAGGAAGCTCTTTGGGTTGCGCGTCGCTGGGCAAAGTGGCCAAGCGGGATTAGGAGGCGGCTCGTCGGAGTCGAGCATCATCCGTCGCGCAGCTCATTCACCAGCCTGCTAGAGCTTGGGGGCAGTGGCTAGCAAACGGAGTAACGGCGGGTGTGGGTGGATGAGCTGCTGTTGCTAGGGTTTGCAGGCGTTAATGGGATTGGGCTATTATTGGGCTTCCTAGCGAAGATTACTGCCTTGAGTCCTTCTGATAATTGACTCTAGAGCTTATGGGATATTCAATATGTGTGTTAATGTCATTTTTACACACTCGATTATGCCCTTCAAAAGGTAAAGCCTTTACTGCTTCAGCTGAGCAATGGGGCCACACGGCCACGCCTGTTAGCATATCTGCCTATGCAAGTTGTGCTCAGCAGCTTAAGTAGCAGTGGTGCTTGTATAGATAAAAAGTAGAGATGGTCAAAATTATATTAATTTCTTAGAAAATATGTAGAGATCCACTAAGTGCAATGACAAAATATACTGACACATAAAAAAGCTTATATAAATTCCGAAAAAAAATGATTATGCAATTAGTGTTTTTTTCTCGAATATTATGCAATTAGTGTTTATGCTTATGATCTTTAACCGGTGCAACGCACTGGCATATTTGCTAGTAAGCAATAAGGAATAGTCCAATAAAAAATCCGGCAACAAAACTACAGAGTTTCACCAAGCAACGATTTAAAACATACAAGTATAAAATAACTAAAAGTACAACAATATATTTAAAAGGTCGTATACCTTAAAAGTTAAAACAAAATAAATAAGTTAGAAACTG
The DNA here is from genome assembly GCA_900205405.1 of Echinochloa crus-galli. Lineage (NCBI taxonomy): Eukaryota > Viridiplantae > Streptophyta > Magnoliopsida > Poales > Poaceae > Echinochloa > Echinochloa crus-galli. The sequence goes on from OAMR01000002.1 coordinate 3,103,636, forward strand.
CGTAGTTTATACAATATAAAAATGTTTGAACATAGATAAGGTCTTACACAAATAGAAGAGTGCAATCTAGAACTTTCGCTTCACAGCAAGGCTCGCGTTTCAATTTCTAGGCAAGGGCCGCAAGGCTAAGCAACCTCTAACAACTGAATCACATGCCAATGGTCTATGGACACACCAATTAATCAGTGAATCGACACTTGCAATTCGCAACACGAAAGTGGGGTTGAGATTGGGGAATGTACACACTGGTCACCTGTCTTCGCGAGGGGAATTTGCTAACTGGGGATGGCTCCAGTGCCGCCGTTGAGGCGCGGGTGCCTGGGCGTTGTGCGGCAGCGTAGGACCTGACCACGCTCGAGGCGCCGGGCGTTAGCCGGTCGCTCGACAGCGGCAGGACGCCGGCGGCTCGGCCGTCGTGGGGTGTGTGTGTCGAGTTCAGGCGGCGGCGCCTGGACGGAGCGGAGATGGAGAACGGCCGAGACCCGAGAGCCAGCACAGCAGCCAGAGTGGCGTCACGTAGTGGCTAGCCTAGAGCCTGTTAGGGTTGATGAGCAGGCCCCCATTATGCATCGGCCTGTTGGGCCAATTCGGGCTATCAGATCGAACTACTTCAAAACTTCTGGGCCAAAGTCCAGAGGCCTCTAGGTTAGGAATTGGCCCAACATGTGCGAAAACATAGTTCAATCATCTAGAAAAAAGAACATGCTGCGTCATGTCATGGCAAGTAAAAAGAGAGAGAGGGCAACGGCTTTGTTTGGTTTAGGCAGTAGCACAATTAATATAAATTTTGACAAATATTTAAAGATACTAAATAAAGATAATTTATAAAATTAACTTCACGATCTCTGCACTATTTTACGAGACGAATCTAATAAGACTTCTAACCGCGCCAATAAAAGTTGGTTATAGCACTATTGTAGAAAATCATCGATTAATTATCTTTACTAGATTCATCGCAAAAAGTTACACTCATCCGTGAAAAAAATTTATAAATAAACTTTGTTTAGTACTTCATGCACATATACAATGAGGACGGCGACGCTACTACTGCACTTGCTAGCTAGACATTTGCCCAGTTTGGTTTGTTCTGTGATAGAGTGTGCTAGTGGATGATGGTATTTTGATTGTTAATTACAGTGTGAAACAAAACCAGTTTACAAAATCAATTTCAGAACTTCTGCGCTAGTGATCTTGAAGAATCTAACAAGGTCTTTGACCATGCGATTAGAAGATAGTTACTGTAGCATCATTGACCGTGCGATTAGAAGATAGTTACTGTAGCATCACTGTTCCAAATTATAGATTAATTGCTGTCATTAGATTCATCCGTAAAAAATTTTACAAATAAATTTTATTTAGTACACCATGCGGAATTGTTTTGTAAAATGGAATGGAATGGAAGGAAACAAACAACGCTATTTGTCATAGCGACGGCGACCGCTATTTCCTGGTGGTGGACGGCGCTTGCCGGCGACAAGCAGGAAAGGAGGAGACGCACATACTGGCACGTACGACGTGGTGAGCGGGCCGGACGCGACGGCGGTGGATGTGCCGCGCGCGGCGGCGGCCAACGCGTCCGAGACCGAGACGAGATCTTCGGTCGGCGCCGTGGTGGCCGACCCGCTGACGTACGGTACGGAGGGCCCCGGCCTGAGCTGCTCCCGCCTCCTCGGCCGCGCGCAGGGGACCTACATCGCCGCCGGCAAGGACGCGCTGGCGCTAGCTGCTCATGCCCATTAACTTGGTGTTACAGGCTGGCAGATACAACGGAAGCAATTAGCGTCGCCATCATGGGCCGGGACTTGCGTTTGCTTGAAAGGTCAAGGTCTCGTTCGGATGACTCTGGTAAATATTTTGAAAAAATATATTTTTATATTTGAAGTACTCATAAAATAAATTACAGAACTTGTCTGTAAATCGCGAGACGAATCAAATGAACCTAATTAATTCAATGAACCTAATTAATCTGTCATTAGAGATTGTTTACTTGCTGTAGCAATTTAGCATCTAATTACGATCTATTTAGGTTCATTAGATTCGTCTACAGACAGCAATCCAAATGTGTTTCTTATTTCATCTAGATTTAACTCTCCATGCAAGTGGCGGAAAATTTATTTGAAATTTGGAATTTTAGAACCGAACAAGGGCCAAATTCAGAGTATCACATGCATGGTTTGGGCCGGGCTGTTCTGTTCCTAGTCGCACCTCGAGTGTCGAAACCGGAAGGAATTCAGGGTAGCAGAAAAAAATAAAGTCCACGATCCTGAGGCGCATCTTGTTTGCGGTGCGGTCGACTGCCTTTTTCGGGCGACGCGAGCGGAGGGGGCGCTGAAGATTCCCGTTTTGGAAACCGCGTCACGTGGGTTGTCTCCGGGGCGCGTTTTCCCACCCACCGCTGCTCTCACCGGCACGTTTTTCCACAGCTGCCCCCCGCTCGTTTTCCACCGGTGACATGTTACATTCTCTTTTACTATTTTTTACCTTTCTAGGCCACGTTAATTCCTCGCTTGTTACATTCTCTTTTCCTTTTTTTTTACTTTTCTAGGCCTCGTTTCACCGTCCATTCTCAGGTCACTTTCATTTCAGATTCATAAATTCTCTTTCGATCATTTGGGACCATAGAGAATGGGTGAAATAAATGGGTGGGGGGAGTCAAATAAAACTAGTTTTAACTAGAAAAATAATTATTTGATAAAACATAAAATCAAGTGTAGAATATTTTCAAGCTGAGTAGGAACACAAAAATGTTGTCATCCCACCGCATGCATCCCATATCACATCTTATTGCCTTCTAGATCTGATAAAAAAAATAAAAATTGAGACAGTTAGTTGTATTTCTCTCAATCGAACTAAAGTATGTGAACAAAAATTAAGTGTAGTCGTGGTGAAAAATATATAATTATAAAAAAGAGAATTCTAAATCTATGTATCAAACTGTCTGGTACATAAAGATAGAAGGTAGAATTATGCTATTGAAATTGTATCAAAAGTTATATGCTAAAAATATAAAAGGTTATGGATAAAAGGTTTGTATGATAAAATATATAGAAACAATTTTTTCTGAAAATTGTAACAAAGTTTTATATGCTAAAACTTTATACACAAAAGTTTCCTAAATAAAGATTATATGCACCAAACTTTATGTACCTAAATTTTTTATATAACTTTTCAAGATAAAATCGCATAAACTTTTCAGCATATACCTTTTGTACATAACTTTTCTAGATAACTTTTATATAAAACCTTATTCGTATTATTTCACCAGAATTTTTTAAAAAGAAAAAACTATTATACATAACTTCTGCGAATAAATTTTTCCATAATCTTTTCTAAACAATGTCATAAATAAATTCGATTAAAGAACTTTAGTATACATAACTTCTGCGAATAAATTCGGAGTTAACATACGTTATACAAAAATTTTACCAACAACAAATTATTTTGACACAACTCTAAGACAAAAAATTTTGCTCGACACTTTGATTTCAAAAAACTTATATGAAGAACTTTAGTTGATTGGGGAACTTATAAGGAAAAATTATCAAGTAAAACTCTCAGAAAACTTAGATATAAATTTTTTTTGGAAGAAAAATTTAGTTTAATAATCTAGACATAAAGTTTATCAAGTAAAAGTTTCTGAAAAAACTTAGGCATAAAGATGTTTTGGTACAAAACTTTACTGATACGAAAACTTACTAAGCAAAACTTTCTCATTGAACTTATTGACTCAATATTGAACTTGTGTAGAAAAAAACTTTGGTCCAGAAATTATTTAGTAAAACGTATGAATTAAACTTTCTCACTAAACTCAGAAAACAAAAGTTAGTTATAATTTTTTTATTAAAAACTTATCATTCAGAACTTTTTTTGAGCAAACTAAAAAAACTTTTTGAAGATGCCTATGTAAGATTTATTATAAAACTTATTTGCCAAATTGCTCTATATAATTATTATATAGAACATTTTCAATATAAATTTATTATACAAAGCATACTACATAAATATTTCAATGCAACTTTTTCACAAAAGATTAATTTTATCCGAGAGAACTTTCTTCTGACATAATTCTATAGATAAAACTTTTTTTGATAACTCATATATAACCTTCCGAAAGAATTTTTGTATATAAATTTTTTAAATAACATCACGACAATAAATATTTTTTCAGAGCTTCTTTCACATAATTTATTTTACGGAGCTGTTTGACAAAAACTTCCTCACATGCAAGTTTATATGGAAAATTATATAATCTAATTTGCTGAGAAAGTTTTATGTAAATGCTATGTAGCCAAACTACTTCACTAAATCCTTTTACAAAAAAGTTTACTAGACAACTTTGCTAAAATAATTTCCATAAAAACTTATCAAATTAAAACTTTATCATGAAACATAGATATGAAAAAGATTTATGACAAAATTTAATGCTTATATCTTTTCAGAATATTACATAACTTTTTTAGATAACTTTTTCAGATGCCTTTCTGAAAGAAGTTCAATACATAACTTGTGTATATAACTAATACCTTTTTTCACAAAAATATATCTAGATAATGGCAAAATAAACTTTAGCACATGTTGTTTTTGTACAAACTTTTGTAACAAGAAAATTTAGCTAGATTATTTTCTATTCAACTTAACATGATAAGTTTTTTCAATTGAATAATATTTTTTCCATAAAGTCTTATACAAAACTTGTCATAATAAACCTTGTGAATGTTATCTAGAAAACTTAGAACACAAAGTTTTCACAAAAACCTTCACTCGGACTTTTGTACATATACTTCTGTATATGATGTTTCTAGATAGTTTTGTATAGAATTTCTCAGAAGAATTTTTATACATAACTTTTCTAATGAAATCTTCATCCATATAACTTCCACAGTATGAACTTTTCTCAGAAGAACTAAATAACATATATTGAATAGTATAAAAGCAAGCATCAAGGCAAGAATGATGGCCCCCACTTACTTGTGAAGATACTTATATTTGCTAGTCTAGTGAGAACATCGTCATGTTTTGTTTCAAAAAGAAAGAAAGAAAGAAGGATCATGTTCTAAGCAAGCATGAAATGGTAAAAAGAAAATATAAACTTAAGAGAGTAGCCAAATCATGGCTAATTGTTTGGTAGAGAATGTGAGATACAACTGGTTCATTCTTCTAGGATAGTAAATAGTAAGTACAAAAATTCATACCAGAACTGATTGACGAAAATGGATTCCTCCCACATTGTACTTGCGCCAAAGCTCCACGCCATGCTCCAGCTTATGTTCTCTAGTTCCAGCCACCTCTTGAGCACCAGGCTCCTTTCACCTGGACAGCCTTAGACCTCGTTATCCTCTCCACCATATTGAATCCCTGCCCCGCATTGGCCAAGCAAACTCCTGACCTTAATTTGTCCACCTCCGTGCACAAGAAAATGGCCTCTGTCATATGTTAGTATTTAATTTAACTCGCAAGGCACATAAATAAAATGAGACTAAAAGCATACATGTTCTTTCAACTCTAATCAGTCTAATCATCTCACTAAAAATCTAATCATATACACGGTAAGCATACACATAGAAGACTCCAATAGGTAAGATATTATGACTCTGCATATATAATCCCCGACCATCAAAAAATATAGCCGCATTGGTAGAGATCACTCTCATATGCATTTTGGAGCTTTCTTCTAAACATATATGGTAAGCGCTGAACCATCATGAGAATTGCCAACTGAATTTAACTTGGAAATATTTGGCCGTGTCAAACCTCACTTGTTCCTCACTGCAGGTCAGCTTGTATAGTTGTATGTCCCGTTCTATCATCGTGTTTGTCGATTGACTGTATTGTACTGTAAACATTCAGAGTAGTGAGCACAGAACTATTGAAAAATTGGAAATGATGGAAATCTGAATCTGAAGCTGGAAAACTTCCACATAAATATTGTGTAGCTAAACATTTTAACATAATAATTATTCGGCACTTCGGGGAGTTAGTGCATGTGTGTTGTTGTTTCCTCAGCAAGCTGCAACGGAGGAGGATTTCATTTCCATGTCAAAGCGCCTAGCCTGCTCTTCCTACCTTCCTTACACTACTCCCAGATCAAATTGAGATATCGATGTTTCAGGTTTTTTAGTCAATCTGTCTCATCATGCCCAGAGCCTATCCACTAATCACGTCAGGCAACATCATGAACTACTGATTAGTATTGTGTGTGAAAAGAAAAGGATAGATATCAATTGTTTACCTCATTGGAGTCGCTGCGCGACCAAGCTACAAAGCTAGTGGAGTGGCCTGAGTAGCAGTAACGACGCAACAACCGTTACTCCGCCAGACGGCGTGGGCTGCGACTCGAAGCCTCGCAGATCGAGGCCATAGCCTCCGCTGCTCGTGCTTGCGTAGCCTCTCCGCCGTTCCCGATTGGGTAGTCCGCCGCGCCGATGTACATCTCCCGCAGACCAACCCATGCCGGGAACCAGAAGACCGTACGCCCTCGACGGGTTCGCCGCGGGGAACGCCGACGGCGACACCACATCTGGACCTTCCTGAGCCGCCGCTGGCTGGAGCACGTCGGCGCCTTGGGCAGTAGACCCTCCCGACGGGCAGCAGGACACGGCGTTGGTCACGGAGGCGGCCAACGCCGGACGTCACCTTGAGCAGGCGAGGTCCGCCGTGTTGCGTGCCTCCCAGTGCGGGGCAAGCTCCGCCGTTCTCCGCCCGGCACCCTCCCCGTCGGAGGTGAACTCCACCCACCGGATCTGGATCGTGATTGAAAAGGAAGAGAGGAGGAGCCGGTGGACCTTGTCCGCGAGCGCGTCCGCTCCGGCGGTGGTGGCGCGGAGCGCGGCGTGGTCGGTGGTGGGGTTGAGGTCGACGGCGAGGGTGGAGAGGGACGGGGAGAGCGGGAGCGAGGTGGCCTTGGAGCGGACCGGATCTGATCGGGAGGAAGAGAGGAAAGAGAAAGAGAATGGAGAGAAGGAAGCAGAAGTGTTAACGGATAAGGTCGTGTCGGAGGATCGACCGCGAGTTACGTCCCGTGCGGTCACCCGCAGAAACAAGACCGCGACGACCCTGGAAGGTCGTAGCCAGAGAAAAAGAAAAGAAAAGGAAAAACAACAACTGTACTCGCCCGGTTGGATTGGAACATCAACACGGGGTACCACTCACCACCACACATCGGCCTCCGCCCTACACATGAAGACGACAGCAGAGAGAAACGAACCGTAGCTCCGACCCTCATGCCGCATCCTTGCAGCCATCGAAACTCCAACGTGATCCGGCGCCGATGAAGAAACAATGGAGTCAGACGCCTTCATTGGGCGTTGCAGCAAAGTTTCAACACGTAACCCCCTCCCGCACAAGCCGCCGCAGAACCAAAGGTTGTCACCTGTGCCGTCTTCCGACGTTGTACCGCACCGAATAGGCTCAGCCAAGCTGACCTACCCGCCGCGACCAGCTACAGGCCGAGTCGTCTCCCGATGCCGTTGCCGCAAGCGCCGTCTTCCAACGCTGTCCCACACCGAACCGACAATTGCCAGCAACGTCGGCCGCCGTGGTCCGCTGCGAGCAGCCGAGCGACACCCAAGCAACGACCCTTGCAGAAGACGCCTCAACGTGTGGTAGTTACACCCTTTCGCTTGCCTCACGGTAGAGTTGCCAGCACCGGCTGAGGCTGCCAAAAACGGTGGGCCGGCCATGCTGCAAACCGAGCGGGTCTCAAGAGACAATGCCTCCAAGGAGGTTACGACGCCAAAGGCGCCGCCGCTGCTCGTCTAGAAACTAGACAGGATTTTCATCCAGAGACCCCATGCAGCAGTAAATGAAGCTCCACAAAGACGCCCCCAAGAGGGAAAGCGACGTCCGAGGACGCCGCCGTCGGAAGGCTTTTGCCCGGAGCATTCATCCATGTTGCACGCGCGCGGTGCAGGAGACAGCACCACCCTCCCGGCCATCCCCAACCGGGTAACACCTCCACCGCTCCCCACAATTCAAGCTGCAGCAAAATCGCTCCTCTGTCGTCC